>CAJHQP010000732.1:0-157637 GCA_905132765.1 Moricandia arvensis | reverse complement strand
ATTAACTTACTATAACCTACGTCTTGCTATGATATGTCATTCTACAATAACCCAAAAATAATTATAATCTAAAACAAAATAATTGAAAATTAAACGGAAATTTTTTTATAATTAAAAGTTAAAAAATTTAATTTATAAATTGAAATTGATTTACAAAATAAATTTTGGTTTACAAATTTAAAGCAGAAATTAAAAATTACAGTCAAACCACCACAATTTCCCCAACTTGGTTTACACTAAAACCAAATTAAAAAAAAAAAGAGCCTAAACCTAAAAAAAAAAGACTCCAGCCACCATAGCTTCTTCTTCTTCTTCCACCGTCAAGGTCTTCAACCACTGTCCCATCAAGGTCTTCTTCCACCACCGCTAAGGTCTTCAACCATTGTCTGTCAACGAAGAATGGAGGTTAATCTACAGAAATCGGAACAAAACAAGACAGTTTCAACAAAACAAATCAGATTAGAGAGAGAGAGAGAGATGACCGTGGTGGTGGTGAAGAGTGTGACAGAATCAAAGGGAGTAGTGGTGGTGACGAGCGCGTCAGTGGTGGTGGTGGTGGGGGTGGTGAGGAAGGGAATGAGCTAAAGACCAGTCACCATGAGGGTGAGTTCGAGACCGACCATCGCGTCTTCTTCTTTCTATGCATCTCTGCACAGCTTTAGAAGTGACCTAGCTGATCCATGTGTGGTCTTCATACCATTGGCATTGAGGCTGAACCAGGTCGCATCATCCTGGAAGATGAAACTCATGTAATGAATAACATGCAAAACAAAATAAATCAGTGAAAATATATGAGATTAAAATGAGAAATTGATATAAATTTTGGTGTTTTTATGTTCAAAGAAATTAGAAAGAGGTTGGAGAATTTAGAATGAGAAACATTACACTTTTGTTGTAGTCATTTGAGAAGAAGAGAGAGAATGTGTAAATCTAAACTAATAAAACTAAGTACAATCATTCATTAACCCTTATTTTTCCTAATATTTACAATCATTTGCCACTGATTTTATTTTCATTTAAGAACATCAAATAACTAGCATAAAATTATAAATTAATTGAGATATTCAACAAATTCTCTGTTCTCCTTTAAATAAGCATGGAATAATCATTTTCCATATACATTAATTTCCATTACTTTCTATTCCTCATATAGATTTATAAAGACCTATATCAGTTATGAAATGCTAAATATAAAAAACTTCCAAGAAAATATTATTGATATGCTATTTTATTGTTATTAATTTATATCTTTAATCTTGACTATCAAATATGATAAACTATTAAAATTAAAAACAATGATTTTTAATTACTTAAATACTTTTTTTCAAAACGTGTAAATCACCCATGGTTAATATTTTGTTAAGTTTTCTTTTTAACCTACACACTCAGACAAACAATATATATATATATATATATTGCTTTCGGGGGATTTAAATTCGACTAGAAAAATTAATAATCCCTCCTTTTTTAAATTTACAAAATCAATTGGAATCTTTCCTAAATATATATATAAATTTTCGCTATAGCATAGGTGGCTTGGACAACACCAAACCCCCTAAAAACGACGTGTACATAACTAAATAAAGGCTGAAACAATTTCACAAAATAAATAATAGGACGGATTATTCAAATTTCATTTGGTGGTCAGAGGCGAATTGAAATATAAGCAGTGAGATATTATTCATATAAGTACATTAGATTCACAGAACAACTTCACTATGTTTACGAAAAGTTGTTTACTTTTCTCAAAAATGTCCAACCTTTTAAAATCAGATGGTAAATTCAAGTAAAAATGCTTCATTTGTGAAAATAGTTACTTTATCTTTTCAATGCTAAACCAACATGATATATACATATATATATATATATATAATTTAAACTATTATCATTTCAAAACAATTAATAAAATATCTGCATATAAGCTATAAAACAATATTAAACATCAAGAAAATACTGGTAAGAGTTAAAAATAGATACCAAAAATTATGTATGATAAATTTTGAACAATGTAAAAGTTAAAAGAAACACTGTGCGAATGCATGAGTCAATATATATTTTTTTATATAGGGAAACAAAAATTCCAATAAGGTTAAATATTTTTAGTTTAGAAGACTTAAAAGTCTTCTAGTAGAAGACTTACTTGAAAGTCTTTTAAACCCGGAATTTATTATTCGCGTAGAAGACTTTCCCAGAAGTCATATGATGTAAATACTATTAATCAGACGATTTCCTGGAAGCCATCTAGACCCTAATTATAAACCCCAAACTTAATTAATTAACTAAACATTTCATTATAATCAAATTCTAACTTAAAAGTGTTTAATATACACAGAACTAAATACATATAGGTAAAATTTTAATTTTTGAATAAAAACTTTTAAGCTTCCAAAAATTCATCATAAGAATACAAACAATACTACAACATGTGTTACCAAACCCTAAACAAAAAAATACAATGACTCACTACATTCACTCATCTGTATTGAAATAAATTTAATTTTACTATATCTTAATTTATTTCATTTACAAATGTTAATAATTACATGATTTTAATTTTTTTTCCGTGGGAAAATATTTTAATAAAATGTATAAACTATTTTTAAGATCAACTATATGAGAAGACTTCGAAGAAGTCTACCAGAAGACTTACAGAACCTCAGAAAATTCATGGGTTATATTTTTAAATCTGAATTCTATTTTTTTTATTTGGTATAAGGTACTTGTTGTAATTTCACAAGGATTTTAGGTTACTTTTGCATTTGATTAATGTTTGGGTATACTTTTGCATTTAAATCAAGTTTTGAGTTATATTTGGCAAATTTTCCAAGTTACTTATCTTTAAGAAATATGTGGCTTTTTATAAATTTCAAATAGTGAGACAGAAAGAAGGATGATATCTACATCACAAATAAAAATATGAAATATAGATAAAAATAGGAATGAAATGACAATAGAGAAGAAAAAACAAACAAACAAATAACTTGAAAACTGAAAAATAAGTGGATTAAATGTCTATCAATATGTATTATTATATACAAATAATATAAAATAGAATGAGATATCATTGTTGATAACCATTTATATGTTTGGAAGAAAATTGTTTCCATTTGATTTTTTTTTTAAAATATAGCATATGTAAAAAACTGTATGTTTTAATTGGTATGTAAAATATATTAGTAAAAATTATAGATCAAATAAAATCAGAGGGGGAAAAATGACGATGAACCAACGGTTATCATTGATGAGAGGTAGATATAATAACATTACACATTATATGTAGGGCAAATCACTTATAAAATAGGAATTTTTTGACCAAAAACAAACACAAGTGGGAAAATTACCAAACATGTTTCATTAAGGTAAAAGACTTTTATACTTTATTCTATAAATATATAAATATAAATAAATATTTAAATAAATAATAAAAATATTAAAAAAATAATAGAAAAATCAAATAAAAATGCTTCGATTTTTTCAAAGTTTTTATTTTTGATTTTTTAAATCTTAAAGTAAAATTTGAAATTATATTTAAAATTATTATTTTAAATTTTAAATTTTAAATCGTAATTAATATTATTTTTTAAAATCTTAAATTTTACCTCTCCAAACCCCATTCTCCAAATTTAAACTTAAATCTAGATTAACTAATATTAAAAAATAAATAACTTTTACTTTTTTAATAAAAAATTATTTTGTCATTTTGATATTTGTATGCTATATTTATGATAAAACCATTTTAGTGCTTTCAGAAGATATTCTAACCATGCATTGATATGGTTGTACGGTGAATTATATTTTTTTTTATGGTTAAGTACTGTAATTTCTCTTTGTCTCTTGGATATAGCAATATTTTGACAAAAGCTTAGAAAATTATTGTTTAGAGAATTTACTCACAGAGATCAGGTCCTATATGTTATCCATACATTTATTAAACTATAAAAATTTGAGTTTATGACAGAGTTAATAAAAGAAAGTAGTATATTTTCAGATTTGTACTTTTTGACAAATTAAAAATTTTCAAATTTCATTATTTTGACAACTTAAATTGCAAGGAATTTCTTTTAGAAAATAGTTTTTTAAGAAGGTTTGAGATTTTTATTTTTATTTTTGTAACGAAACTTATAAACATTTTTGGTTAAAATCTTAGTCTATATCTTATTAAAATAAAAACAACGGTTATGATCTTTCTGCATTACTTGTAGGAATTTTTTGCTTTTTGATTTAAGATACTCATTAATTATCTATGCAATGGAGATGATCTCTCATACATTATATATATATATATATATATATATATATATATATATATATATATATATTATTTTTTCTAAACTTGTTTTTAGACATCATTTTAAAATCTTCTTTTGGTCAATTAATTGTTTTAAATAAGGAAACCAAAGATAATAATTTAGGATATAAATTTTGTGACTTTCTTGGACTTCAGAATGGGTAATAAGTTGGGAACTCGCCGTTCATTTTGGACTTTCTTGCACTTCAAAATGGATAATAAGTAACGTATTTCTCATCTTTCTCACGGTGATCTGAAAGCTTCGCCAGCATAACGCACATTGCCGAGTTCCTCAAACTCAATGTTTCAGATAATCCCTCATCACTTAGAAATGTGTCCCCAAATTAGTATTTCTTATCGTAGGTTATACTAACAATAGATGTGAATCCATTTGGTGTCTCTGAGATTTGCTCAGGTGTACTGAGTTGTATAAGTTTTTTTTCTGACCAAACATTGTGTATTTCCCTGCGAAGCCAAGACATTCACCTAAACGTCTTCAAAGACAGACTTAAAACTCATAAATGAAATTAAACTGATATCACGTTAAAACCGATGGAACATGAAGTTAATGTAAACAAGTTTCAAGCCTTACAGTTTCAGCTAATCTGTCACATATATATATATATATGTTCATGCACTTGTTTTTATTACAACATAAACCAGAAGTACTAATGAAGACCTCTATGAGCACCATCATCTTCTTCGCTGTCGTTCTCTCCATTTCTGCCATCTCCTTAGCCAAGCAGAGCCCTCTGGAAGATTGCATAAGAAGAAACATTGCCCGGTCACTCTCTCCTCCTTCAAAAACATCTAATTTCGAGGTGTCGGAGGAATTGTGCAGAGATGAGACACGAACCATCATGTCCTTCTTGAGACAGAACGGAAAGTTTCCACCAAACTACGTCGAGGCGTTGTGCTATATATTTGGACATGATGAAAAGAAAGTGAAGGTATACGTTACTAAGACATGGTTGAATAATTCGAAGAAGCTTCTCAATAGCTTAACATGCATGAGAAGAACCACCTTGGTAATCAAGAATAAGAGCTATGTGGAAGCTTGTATACAAAGAAACATCGCCCTATCACTCTCTCCTTCTCCTTCCTACACATCTCGTTTTGATGTCATGAGAGACCAGTTATGCAGAGACGAGACACGAGTTGTCATGTACTTCTTGGAAATGAACGGGAAGTTCCCACCTTACTACGTTAAGGCATTGTGCAATGTATTTGGAGATGATGACAAGAAAGTCAAGAATTACGTTATAAGGAAATGGTTGGATCATTCAGAGACGCTCATCAATAGCTTAGCTTGTGTTTCTCAATAAAAGACATGTAATTTTTGATGGATTAAAAAAATTCAAAAACTTTATATGAAAAATAATATTTCCTTTTTAGGTGTGGTCATAAAATCCGGTACCGAGATCGGACGAACCGTGTCTGATCTGAATGCCACAAAACATATATGAACCCTGTGCGTTATTAGCCAAACCCAAAAATAAACAAAAACACTGAAATATCTGAAAAACTAATCCGAAGATTGAAATTAGTACTTAATATAAATATTTACAACATAAATAAGTACTTCAAATACTTATTTCTATGCTAATTTGGATATGATATTTAAAAATAAATATTTAAAACTTAAATAAATGTCTTAAATACTCAGTTACATGTTTATTTTGATCTGATATCTATAAGTATCCAAAAGGACTCAATTTAATTCAGATCCAAATGATACATGATTCTTGTCACATCCGGGGCTCGAGCCTAATCTTTAAAGAAAAATCCCATGATGTTATGACTCTTGTAGAATAACCTTAGGGTTTTAAAAATATTTTCCAGAGTTCTATGATTGTGTGTTTGAAGGAAACCCCAAAGGGGAGATGAGTTCTTATAGTGGCAGAGAGAGAGAGACAGAGATATTGATGGAAGTGAGTGTTTGCGGTTTAGACTCGAGAGTTTATGGAGAGACTAAGAGATTTTAGAGACTGAGAGAATAAGAGACTCAGAGAATAAGAGACTCATGAAGAAGAAGATGGAAAACCCCCTTACTTGCGTAACATTAAACAAAACACATACATGAGTTTATATATGCTTTTACAACTTTACAAATCAGAAACCTAAATCTAAGGGCTGATAAATGCTTGTGTATGGATGTTGTGATAAAAAATGGTCACAACGAAATCAATGCCTAAAATTTACTGCAGAAATGTTATCTCTCTTCCGAGTAAAAAGAAATCAAGAAATCTTCGCATCCGAACTCCGCATCGCGCTACACATCTCGTCTCGGTCAAAGAATAAAGATGTACAATCGAAGGAACAACCGCGTCACTTCCAACTCTAGTTGCCTGTGGGCGACTAGACCCATGACAAATTCTAGTCCCATGAAAAAGTCTAGGCGCCCATGGGAGACGAGACACACACTACGTCTAGTCGCCCATGAGAGATTAGACTCTCTACCAAGTCTAGTCGCCCATGGTCAACTAGACCGTATCCTCTTCATCATTCTCTCCTTTGGATCTTGACCAGGCTGTTTCTTGTTTCGTCTCGATTGGAGTTTACGTTGAAGTTTTACGATAAAAATCGCAAAGACTTGTTTTCTCGTAAAACTCAGAGTCAATCGTATAAAATGGTAACGAGTAACTGAAATACCAACGTTATCTCTCCTATACAATTGGTTTATTATTTTGTGTAGCTAGTATCGTGAAATCATACGAAGGACGATTTCTCCTAAAGAAATCGTAAAAATCGCTTAAATCGCAAAATGGCCCGAAAAGGTCTAGAATGCGATAAAGACCCACTTACAATTTTAGACGAGAATGAGCCCAATTATAATGACAGTCTACCATATATCCGCAGAAGATAAATAGAAAAGAAGATAATTGTCAAAATCTGAGATAATTATGGAAAAATCGAGAAGATAAGTAAGATATCCGCGGAATGATAAACTCGAATCGGGGCAAAATAGGAAAAAAGATCGCCCTTGAAGACCTATCTAAGAGAATCAAGGGAGAGGGACGCAAAAACGCGAAATTCACTGCAACTTAGCACTTAGAGCAGCTTAGGCAACTTCTGTTTTTGTTATCAACCTGCGACTCAATTAGGTTTTCAAGTCTTAGTCTGTTAGAATTATAGACCTCGCCGAGAGCTCCTGCGGCCAAGGCTTTTACCTGTTGTAAATGCTCATACGAAGATTCAAAATGAGATCTCTATTGCTCTATTCTTCATCTCGATTTATTTTGATACGTTTGTATTTTCATAACTTAACTACTTGTCGTTAGCTTTGCTTCGATTACGAAAATCCAGGGTGTGAATTTTGGTTCCATAGTTTGGCGCTATAAGGAGGGGAGGGGTAACAAATCTGTAACAACCTCCCCGTGGGACCCAGATGGCCAGTACGTCGGCACAACCTTGGTTGGCGCTGCAGCGCATCGACCCTAACCCCTCCCTTATGCAGTCCGTGGCACAAGTAGGTTAATTGTGAGGTTCGAACTCCCGACCTCACCCTGTAGCAACTCTCCCACGGAGAAGCTGTCACCAATTGATCTGCAGTTCAATTGGTGATAGCTTCTCTGTGTGAGAGTTTCTACAGGGTGAGGTCGGGGGTTCGAACCTCACAATTAACCTACTTGTACGAGGGATTGCACAAGGGAGGGGTTAGGGTTGATGCGCTGCACCGCCAACCAAGGTTGTGTCGACATACTGGCCAGCTGGGTCCCACGGGGAGGTTGTTAAAAAAAAGTCAACTTTTATAACGGCCTACTCCATCCCGGAGGATCAACCGGCTCTACAGTGCACTGACCCTAACCCCTCCCCTGTGATACGTGCATATCAATTGGTAACAGCTTCTCTTTGGGAGTGTTGAGAAAGAGTGAGGTCTTGGGTTCAAGTAACGCCAAGCGCATCAATAACCCACCTGTGAGTCGAGGCCTATGGGTGAATTCGGGCAGGTTGTATCACAGGGGAGGGGTTAAGGTCGGTGCACTGCAGGGCCGGCTGATCCTCCGGGGTGGAGTAGGTCGTTATATAAAAGTCGAATTTTTTTTAACAACCTCCCCATGGGACCCAGCTGGTCAGTACGTCGACACAACCTTGGCTGGCGCTGCAGCGCATCAACCCTAACCCCTCCCATGTGCAGTCCGTCGCACAGGTAGGTTATTGGTGAGGTTTGAACCCCGACCTCACCCTTTAACAACCCCCACAAGGAGAAGCTGTCACCAATTGAATTGCATATCAATTGGTGACAGCTTCTCCTTGTCGGGGTTGTTAAAGGGTGAGGTCGGGGGTTCAAACCTCACCAATAACCTACATGTGCGACGGACTGCACATGGGAGGGATTAGGGTCGATGCGCTGCAGCGTCAGCCAAGATTGTCCCGACGTACTGGCCAGCTGGGTCCCACGGGGAGGTTGTTACAAAATCAATCTAACTCACAGCCGCGAAACGCTGGGGAAATATATTTACAAACATTCAGAATAATCAACCACCTTGCGATGGAAATGCCGTTGACGACAACGTTGAAATCACTCAGCAGTGAACATGTCCGTGGTTAACAAAAACGCAAAAGCCACAGCGTTCGAGGAGATTAAAAAGATGTTCTCGACTCTCGAAAAGTAGTCGGTCAAACAAGGCAAGCTCACAATTTCTCTTGCTAACCAGGTTGAAAGACTAACAGCAAGAACCAGGGGCATTCTTCCGCGTGGATCTACTAGAATCGCGGAACAAGATTCGACTTCACGACTCCACACTATAGGTCTACTAACACACATAACGTTTTGTCTGATCAAAATCTAGACGAAGGAAATCCTGACGTAACTCATCCAAACGCGGAAAACACTCAACCAATCGAGCAAGAAATGGGATCTAATGAATATAATGTTAGTGTTTAAGTTAATCATTACCGTTTTATACGATTGAATAGGAGTTTTTCAAAAAAAACAAGTTTTTGCGATTTTTATCGTACAACTTCAACGAAAACTCCAATCGAGACGAAACAAGAAACAGCCTGGTCAAGATCCAAAGGAGAGAGTGATGAAGAGGATTCAGTCTAGTAGACCATGGGTGACTGGACGTTGCGTGTCTAGTCTCTCATGGGCGACTAGACTTGGTAGAGAGTCTAGTTGCCCATGGGCGACTAGACGTTTCGTGCTTAGATTCGCCCATGGGCGACTAGATTTTGCTAAGGGTCTAGTTGCCTATGGGCGACTAGACATCGTGGAGAGTTAACTCGCGCATGGGCGACTAGATGTAGTGTGCCTTTAGTTGCCCATGGGCAAGTATAGATTGTGTGTCTAGTCGCCAATGGGCGTCTAGAAATTGCGTGTCTAGTCATTCACGGGCGAGTAGACTTGGAAGCGATGAGGTCGTTCTTTCGATTGTACATTTTGATACATTGAATGGGATGAGATGGGTAGGGTGATCAGGAGTTTGGATGCGATACCTTTTAGGCATTGTTGCGGTCAAAATCGGTTACGAAGAAATCAATAACTGAAACTTCCTGAAAAGTGTTTCTCTTAAAAAAAAAGAGATAATATCTGAGAGCGGCAAAACCGAAATCGTGTTGTGTATGAATTCTAAAAATGATCCGTACAATAAGTGCTCGAGAAAGGTTACTCTAGCCCTCAGATAAACGGATCCTCGAGCATCGAAACAACGAAACGACTATAAGTCTCGATCGTCCAACTTGCCAGACGGGTGAGTTGGATCAAGAAAACAGTCCAACTCACTGAATGGACGAATTGGACCGGTCCAACTCGGGGAACGAGCGAGTTGGGCCAACCAAACCGACCAACTTGCCCATTCGCGAGTTGGACCAGTCCAATTTGGCGAACGGGAGAGTTGGGCCGACCAAACCGACCAACTCGCCGAACGGGCGAGTAGGATCAACCAAGCTGACCAACTCGCGTGTTCGGCGAGTTGGACCAGTCCAACTCGCCAAACAGGCAAGTTGGATCGAGTAAACCACCCAACTCGCCCGTTCGGCCAGTTGGACCAATCCAACTTGCCGAACAGGCGAATTGGGGCGAACAAGCAATCCAACTCGACCATTCGGCGATTTGGATCAACCAATCCATTGTTCCGTCCTCGTAGCTCCCTCTTTCGAAATCGGATCGAACTCGTTCGTGTTATGTCTTGATCGGAGTTACCGTTGAATCTTTACCGCAAGAACCCGTTTTCCTCGTATGAAGTTCGAGCTGATCGTGTAAAATGGAAACAGTTAACTAAAGACCTAAAGCTGCCTCCACTATACGAGAAATTTGAACTCTCTTCGGAATCGACGTCGTTTCAGAAGCGCTCTTTTGATAATTTTGTAAAAACGTTTAATCCGAAATACGACCCAAAGAGGCCTAGAACGCGGCTAAAGTACCACTTGCGATTTCATACGGAATTGAGCCCAGCAATGTTATGAAGTTAAATCTCACGAAATTGGAAGATAAATGTCAAGTTTCCAAGATAATGATGAAAATCGAGATAAAAAGGAATATTTCCGCGAAACGATAAACTCGACCTAGGGGCAAAAAAGGAAAGGGGAACTGACCCAGAAGGCATATATAAGGGGAGCTAAAGCAAAAGACAAAAGGATTCAGAGATTTAGACCTAGAGAAATACTAGATTAGAAGAACTTAAAACTTAGGTGGCTATAACAGCAGAGTTATACTCACACATTTCTCCATCTTTGTTCGACGATTCTTATTTCCTTAGACTCTACAACTCATTGCACTTGGAGACCCTATGCTTTATTCTCGACAATCTTGGTTTCTATTACTGGCACTCGACCAGGCGAACTTGCTCCGACAGTTTGATCTCTTGGTTCATTCTTTTAATTGAACTACGTCTAACTTGATCCTCGAAAGGGGTACGTAGGCAGCCTTTCTTAAGGTCCAGTCCCAAATCCTTCAATCCCTTTTCGTCTTTTTGTCTATTGCTAAGCGAGTTGTGCCAACATAGGTTTCTCTCGACATAGGTGGTAGACCTAGCAAACTTAGTCTCGTTTTACTGCTTGTATTATACGAATTCCTTTGTGATCCCGTTTCCAGACAAGCTTCATGTACGCTTTTGTCTCTGAATCACTCGTACGCAAATTCAAAATGAAGATCTATTGTTTTCTAAATCTGGTTTGTTATCTCTTCATACTTTCGGTGTTTACTTGATTACTTATCGTTGGCTCTCGCAGAGAATCCGGGACCTCAGGGAAAGTTAGGGTTTCTTGACTTTCCTTAATTTACGGAAATCGATGGTGTGAATTTCGGTTCCCACAGTTTGGCGCTAGAAGGAGAGGGGGGGGGTTCGGATTACTCTAACTCATGTCCATAAGTGCTTGATCAAAACAATGTCTGGAAATATGAAAGACATTACCGCAGCTCGCAACAACACTGGTAAAACGACTCCAGAAGTGAATGCTATCATCGCCAATACTTATGCAAACGTCGCAGTGCTTGAGAAAATAAAAAAACCTAGTTTCGACTCTTTGCCACAGGCGAGGCACGGAAATAAGCTCACGATTTCTCTCACTAAACAGAGAGGGCAATGATAAAATCTATCAAAAACCTTTAAATTTTTTCTCATTACCGAGTTGGAAAATCTTAGCGCATAAGGGTTCGACCAAAAGACATTTTTCAAAAAATTTCCGGAAATATAAAACCTGCTCTCCCAGAAATTGCAGAGAAAACCTAGATTACTCACGGAGATAGGAAACACAAAAAATCTAGTGAATCACTCGAAACCTAAACGGATGACGAAAACTAAACTAAGCAAAACGAGAGATCGTATCCCTCACTGCTAAAATGTTTACTGAAACCTAAGATTTTGTAAGAAGTCAAGATTTGATTCTACGCGACATATCAGTGAATTCTTGATGAATGTCACTTAAACTTACTTCGGAAAACTAGTCAAAATCACCTCGGATCAATCCTGCGGAAACGAGAAAATCTCCGATTAAGTTGACTCCCGATAATTAAGCTCATCACAGCCAAAGATTCAGAGGTTAAACGTAAGTTTTCCAAAAAACCGGCTCTCGTATAGCGAAACACAAAAATACGCTTACATCACGAGTTTCATAAAATTAAACTCAACAACATTTTACAAAACAGTTTTCATAAAACTAAACTCATGACATTTCGCGGAATAAATTTCCTAAAATTAAAGCTCAACAACATTTTCCGAAACAGCTTTCGTAAAATCAAACTTGACAATATTTTATGGAACATCGTTCGCAAAGAGAAATGAGTTAGCATTTTATGACACAACTTTCGTAGAAAAAAATTGAAGATTTTTACGAAACGACTGCACCAGCATACCATCAAAACTCAAACCGAATAAGTCCAACTCGCCGAACGGGCAAGTTGAACCAAACGAGCCGTCTAACTCGCCCGTTCGGCGAGTTGGACCGGACGAGCATTCCTTTATCTCACCTTTGCATTCTCCTTTGAATCCCAATCGAAACTCTTTTTGTTTCGTCTCAATATAAGTTTACGTTGAGATAATACGATCAAAACAAGTTGGACGCACATGTTGGACCAGTCCAACTCGCTGAACTGGCGAGTTGGACCAATCGAGCCGTATAACTCGCCCGTTTGGCGAGTTGTATACGAGCCATCCAAACTCGCCCATTGAGCGAGTTCGACCAGTCCAACTCACCAAACATGCGAGTTATACCAAATGAACCTTCCAACTCGCCCGTTCGGCGAGTTGGACCAGTCCAACTCCCTGAATGGGCGAGTTTAACCGAACGAGCAGTCCTTTGGATCACGTTTGGGTTTTCCTTTGAATCCCGATCAAAACTCTTTTTGTTTTGTCTCAATCACAGTTTTCGTTGAGATTTTACGATCAAAACTTGACGCACAGGTTGGAGTAGTCCAACTCACCAAACGGGCGAGTTGGACCAAACGAACCATCCAACTCGCCAAACGAGCAGTCCTTTGGATCACCTTTGTGTTCTCCTTTGAATCCCGATCAAAACGCTTTTTGTTTTGTCTCAGTCAAAGTTTACGTTGAGATTTTACATTAAAACAAGTTGGACGCACACCGTCCAACTTGCCCCGACGGCGAGTTGGAATTATTCCCTCCAACTCGCCCAAGGCGAGTTGGGAAATCCCTGATGAGCTTCTCCTTTGTGTTCTTTTTTAAATTCGATCGAAACGCTTTTCGTTTCATCTCAATCCGAGTTTCCATTGAGATTTTACGACAAAAACAAGTAAGACTCGCCTAAACTCCTTGGCTTGCTCCTACTCAACCTCTTGGGCATCCTACTCACTCTATTGGGCATCCTAATCGCCCTTACCTCCGTCTTAGCGATCTCCTTTGAATCCATATTGAAACATCTCTTGTTTCGTCTCGATTGGAGTTACCATTGGTAAAAACCGCAAGACAGGTTCGAGCCTAAACGCGGCCAGGAAGAACTAATATTGTTACCATTTTTAAGGGGCGTGCAGACATGAGAAGAGGAAGGGGAGATGAGCAAGCAAAACGGAGACGAGGTGAACCCAAACCTTTGAGAAAACTAAGGTATGGCCGGCTTGGAACTTTTTAAAATCAGACTGGGAATTTTCATAGGAAGGTACTAAGAAGTAAAAACTCTTCGGAGATCGCCATACAACTTTAAGGAACTTTGGATCTAGGAGAATAGTCTAGCAAACTAAGTTTTAGGCATTTTCCTGTCTCGATCTATTGTTCTGCGACTGCTCAGGAAGATCTTGCTAACCGATCTAAACTCTCGGAAAACTGAGAAACGATCATCACGCACGCTCAGCTCGCTTCGTAAGGAAAGAAAGAACTAGAAACGCGAACGTTGTCTTAAAACTGACTCGTTCCTAGCAATTTTCTTAAAACTGACATATTCCTAGTCGTCAACCCGAAAGTCACCAAGTCACAATCCTAGTGTTGTCTTTAAACCGACTTGGATTGTCGATCATCCCAATCTTCGAAAGAAAAAACGTACACAACCCTTCAAAATATCGGTTCAGCCGTTTTTTCGTAAAAAGGGGGAGGAGGTACATATACTATACTCGTATACTCCCATACTTGAAAATTTGTTTTTGTTTCGGCATCAAGAAAACGCTTTCGACAAAGCAAACTCTCGCAGCAGTAGACATAAAATCATTTAGGCAATGCGATGCATCATCAAACCAATTCTCCATTACATTCATAAAACTATAACATTTAATACGGAAGAGCCTACGAGAAAATAAGATCGGTGTCATGAAAAACGACTTTGCAGTACGGAAAAAAGAATGAGGAAAATACATTCCTCGTTCGCAAATATCACGAGTAATTTGCGAGAAACATTCTAAATTTACTTCTATGCCATTCACTTCTCGTAAAACCTACGCGAAACATCCTTTGTATAGCCACACCAAGTTATGCAAAGAAACTTTTGGAAACGAACGTAGCAAGTTTTATGGAGAAGTGTTTTGGACAATTTGCGTAAAGCTAAAAACAAAGTCATATGACTCGTCTCTCAATGAAAAAACTAAACTTTATCTCTTCGTACTACGATCTTACATATCTCATTCCTTAGCCATGCGGCTCACTGGATTCTGCCTCCCCTCTCCCTTGGTTCCATCCGAGCGGGAAATCATCTCGCACGGGTTCTTTTTCGAGCCTTTTAGGTTTTGTCTTCATCATACAAAAACAAAACAATTTTCGTAACACTATAGCACATAAAACTCCGACTTGCCCATCAATCTCGACAAACGCTCTTTGGCCCTCAGCCAATTACGCCTTCCGATAAAAATCAAAACTGGAATTCGGCATCCTCTTTAGGAAAGTTCTAACCTAACATGACCTTAATGTTAACACGAACGTGCTCACCTTAAAAACAGCCTGTCCGCGACTATAAACTTGCACACCTTCTTAAACATGTATCCTTCACGAAGATTCAAAAACGGTAATATCTACCAATAAGTTTATTGCTGATCACAACAAACTCTCAACATCCTAAACAGACTAAGCCATCTCGTAGAGATAGCTCTCGAACACCCGACACAAGCTATAAAAGAAATCCGAAATTTTGGTCAGCACTTTTGAGAGACTTAAAAATTGTCCCCGAAGAGATGCTCCTACCATACAACTCACATAAGCCGAGAGCATATCACGGACTTTAAAGCGGGACGGAATCAGGTCAAAAGCGATACAGAAAACGTAAGCCAAAGTAGTCATCGCACCCCCTATAACCATGATTAGACCTAGGTCTTCCCTAAACACAACACACTGGTCTCTAACGTCTCAAGGCATGATATCGAAAAGATACAAGATCCTGAAAGCATGTCTCTTCGTCCATATCTAAGCGCTCTCAAAACTTTGGAAAACTTCTTAAACATCTCAAACGAGCAACGAATAGGACGATCCGCAAAAGAGTTGGGAGCGAGATGACAACTCGTATCCTTCCCTCTATACTTAACAAAAATCTGAATCTACCTAAAACTCCTTTTCAAGTAAAAAAGCCTAGTTTATTCATTAAAAAAGTCGCAAAGCGGCGGGGATCCGAAGCCACACGCTGTCAGTCCCAAAAACATAAATACAGCCACAGTCGGCCAAAATAAACAGCCTATGAGGCTAGTCTCGAGGCCGACAAAGGTCCAATATACAATGCCATCGGCAGCAACATGCCCAATAATCTTTACACGACACATGGCTAAACCATAGAGGTCTCAATGGAAAAAAGTAAGTAAGAACCTTAACTCCGGAACGAACTACAAAAGGCTTGATCCCTTCTACAAGGGTACGTAGGCAGTCTTTACAAGGCGCCACCCCAATTCTACTGCATTCTGCTTTTAGAGAAGTGAGTAGACAACTTTCAACGGATCTTTTCAACCATTGATTCCGCCTAAGTTACCAAACCTGCCAAACCGCTCGAAAGAACCTTACGGTTCTAACGAGCTAGGGGGCTAACTATTGGGGTCAAAATCGGTTACGACGAAATCAATAACTGAAACTTCCCAAAAAATGTTTCTCTTTAAAAAGATAGAGATAATATTTGAGAGCGGGAAAACCGAAATTGATTTTTGTATGAATTCTGAAAAGGATTCGTATGATAAGTCCTCGATAAAGGTTACTCTAAGCCTCGGACAAACGGATCCCCGAGCATCGAAAAAACAAAATGACTACAAGGCTCGATCGTCGAACTCGCCAAACAGGCGAGTTGGATCAAGCAAACCGTCTAACTCATTGAACGGGAGAGTTGGACCGCATGAATCGACCAACTTGCCCATTCAGCAAATTGGACCATTCCAACTCACCGAACGGGTGATTTGGGCCGACCAAACCGAGCAACTCACCCATTCCGCGCGTTGGACTAGTCTAACTCGCTGAACAGGCTAGCTGGGCCGCCCGAACCGACCAACTCGCTGAAAGGGCGAGTTGGGCCAACCAAACCGACCAACTTGCCAAATGGGCGAGTTGGAACGACCAATCTGACCAACTCGCCTGTTCAGCGAGTTGGATCGTAGCTCCCTCTTTTTAAATTGGATAGAACTTGTTCTTTTTTCGTCTCTATCGGAGTTGCCATTGTATGAAGTTCAAATTGATCGTGTAAAACGGCAATGGTTAACTAAGCACCTAAATCTGCCTCCACTATACTAGAAAATTGAACTCTCTTCGGAATCGAAGTCGTTTCGGAAGTGCTCTTTCAATAAAATCGTAAAAATGTTTAAGTAAAAGGCTCAAAGAGGCCTAGAACGCAGCTAAAGACCCACTTGTGATTTCATACGAAATTGAGCCCAGCAATGTTATGACATTGTATCTTTACTCGCAGAAGAAGATAAATCTCACGAAATCAAGATAATGATGAAAATCAAGGTAAAAAAGAATATTCCGCGAAACGATAAACTCGACCTAGGAAAAAAAGAAAGGGGAACCGACCCAGAAGGCATATATAAGGGGAGCTAAAGCAAAAGACAAAAGGATCTGAAGGTGGCTAGAACAGCAGAGTTATACTCGGACGTTTCTCCATCTTTGTTCGACGATTCTGATTTCCTTAGACTCTACAACTCATTGCACTTAGAAACCCTAAGTTTTATTCTCGACAAGCTTGATTACCAGGCAAACTTGCTCCGGCAGTTCGATCTCTCGGTTCACTCTTTTAATTAAACAACGTCCGACTTGATCCTCGAACGGTTCACTCTTTTAATTAAACTACGTCTGACTTGATCCTCGAAAGGGATATGTAGGCAGCCTTTCTTAAGGTCCAGTCCTAAATCCTTCAAACCTTTTTCTTCTGTTTTGTCTATTGCTAAGAGAGTTGCAGCCGCATAGGTTTCTCTCGACATAGGTGGTAAAGCTAGCAAACTTAGTCTCGCTTTACTGCTTGTGTTATATGAATTCCTTTGTGATCTTGTTTTCAGACAAGCTTCAAGTACACTTTTGAATCTGGAGCACTCGTACGCAAATTTCAAATGAAGATCTATTGTTTTCTATATCCGTTTTGTTATCTTTTTCATACTTTCCGCGTTTACTCGATTACTTGTCGTTGGCTCTCGCAGAGATTCCGGGACTTCAGGGAAAGTTAGGGTATATTGACTTTCCTTAATTTATGGAAATCGCGGTGTGAATTTCGGTTCCCACAGGCATCGATTCCCCTGTGACCAGTTTTGACCCCAACAATTAGCCCCCCAGTTTGCAAGAACTACCGAAGTGTGCTTGCGAGATGTTAGGCGTGTTAGGTAAGTTAGGAGGAATTGATGAATAGAATTCCGAAGATGAATAATAAATCCCTTTTTCTATAAGTATGTGGAGTAAGCTTTCAAATTATTTACTTGCTTGCTCCCACAAGAAAATTCTCAAATGTAGAAATCCTTCTTCTCTCTTTTTCCCTTGTTTTTTTGTTTTATTGTTTTCAACAACGAAATTTTCTGAGAGTGCATTGCCTTCCATTTTCTTTCCCGAGAGTTTACGAGTTTGGGTGATGAGGATGTTCCAAAAGTTGAAGGCGTATTGGGAAGCAACCTGCGGTCTCGCACCTCCACGAGATGACTTGTGCTGTCCAGCGAGACTGACCTTTGCAGAGCCTGCCGAGGGGCCGAGTGAGTGTAGGAGTTCTTTCTTTGCCACCATCCGAGATTTTTGCTGAGTCCCTGTGGAGGTGATGTTTCGGATGCCGAAACATTGGGAAAGTGCCAACTCTCCGCCTCGTGGATACTTTAAATGCTACAAGGTTCATCTTCTACAGTGTCTCCGATGGTTTTTCATCTCGTAAGTCAAAGTTTGGTTCCTGGATCACTATGGCTTGTCGATAAGTCAAATTTCGCCTGCTGGTCTGCAGCACTGATACAAGCCTAGGCTGACAAAGGCTGTATTATCCGTGCCAAGAGAGAGAGAGAGAGAGAGACTCGATTTACACAAGGGTGGACTGCTTGGATTGATCTAATCAACCAAATGGATCCGAGTAAGAAGTAAACAAAGGGGAATGAAATGCACCACACGAGGGATGGAAGACTCATGATACAACACAAATTTCTTAGCCATTGAGGCTGTGGTATCACAAGGCAAGAGTAGGGAGGCGAGTTCTTGTTAAAGCTCTTAGGGTTTTCAGTAGAAAAGTTTATGTTTTATATCATGCGTAAAAAAGTACAAACTTCTTATATGGGACTTATATAGAAGTCCAATGCAGTGGTGCCTTCGAGGATCTTTGAAGCAAATGATACAAAGTATTAGACCAGAAGAAAATCTTAATAGGCGTGCAAGCCAACTAAGAAAGTTTGGGAAAAAATTTAAATAAAATAAAATAAAAGGACCAAAGCTGCAAAACAAATCAAACCGTTAGAAATATGAATTTAAATGCTTACATTGTTACCTTTTGGTTCTGTTTGATTAGCCCTTGAATCTTGCTAGACGTGCTGATATTCTATGCTGATGACCAGCAAGTTGTTGTGGGTTTGGTTCAGAATGAATGGCAAAAGATCTTCACTTGTTGGCTTGGCTTCTCGGATGGTCCATCATTCTTCAAGTTTGTTTATTTATCAGCTTGTTCATCAGTTGGCTTAACCTCAGTTGGCTTAACCTGAGAATGATCAAACGAAAGCATCATGCTCTCGTGAAACTTGTGTTAAATTATCTTAGCTATTTGTCTAGTCATAGTTCCTTTGAAAACAATAGGCATGGACACTTCTTGGACAGCTTCTGGTTGGGACATCTTGATGATCATGTCTTGAATGTCTGGTTTGGTAAGTCTGGTTCAGGTTGAATGTCCTCATCATTCCTTCCCTCTTCAAAAGGTTATGTCCTCAAAACTGGTTCATCTGCAGGGAAAGGAGTCAAGTGAGTTACATTGAAAGTTGAGGATACATTCATGTCACCTGGAAGGTCAAGATGGTAGGCATTGTTGTTGATCCTCTCGATCACTTGGAATGGGCCATCTCCTCTTGGCTGTAACTTGGAAATTCTCTAGCTTGGAAATAATTCTAGTCTCATGTGTAGCAAAACCCATTCTTCTGGTTCAAACACAATGTCTCGACGACCCTTGTTGGCATGCCTATTGTACTGGTCAGTCCTCTTCTCCAAGTGTCCAGTGACCTTCTGGTGGAGATATTTGACATACTCAGCTGGTGGTAGTGTCTTGAGTTCCAGGGGTGTGGTCGGATTGAAACCATAGGCGGCTTCAATGGGTAATATTTTTGTGGTCGAATGTTGAGCGCGGTTGTAGGCAAACTCAATAAAGGGAATGCACTCGACCCAAGTCTTCATGTTCCTTCCAATGGTAGCCCTAAGCAGTGTGGATAGTGTCCGATTAACCACTTTGGTTTGGCCATCCGTTTGGGGGTGACAAGTAGTGGAGAATAAGAGATTAGTCCCCATCTTCTTCCATAAGGTCCTCCAAAGTGGCTAAGGAACTTGCTCTCTCGGTCCGAGGTACTCCATGTAAGCGCACAACTTCCTTAAAGAACAAATCGACTGTCTTGGATGAATCATTCACCTTGTCACAAGGTATGAAGTGTGCCATCTTGGAAAATCGATCTACCACCACAAAGATTGAATCCTTGTGTTGCACCTTTGGTAGGCCCAACACGAAATCCATGGATAGATCCACCCAAGGAGCAGTAGGGATCGGCATGGGCATATATAGTCCATGTGGTTGCACCTTGGACTTGGCCTTCTTGCAAGTCACACACCTTGCACAATGGGATTCGATAGTCTTCTTTAGGTGAGGCCAATAGGAATTTTCTCTCACAATAGACAAAGTCTTATCCACTCCAAAGTGTCCCATGAGACCTCCTCCATGAGCCTCTCGAGTGATTAAGAACCTCAATGAGCACTGTGGAATGCACAACCTTCTGCCTTTGAACAAAAACCCCTCATGTAGGTAGAACTTCCCTTGTGGTCCTTTGGTACAACAGGAATATATCTCAGCAAGATACGGGTCTCCTCCATTTAGATCCTTGATAAATTCAAATCCCATCACCTTGGCTTCCATTGTGGCAATCAAGGCACATCTCCTTAAAATAGCATCGAGTACAATGTTGTCCTTTCTCTTCTTGTACTTGATGATGTAGGGGAAGGTTTCTACAAACTCCATCCACAGAGCATGCCCCTTCTTGAGGTTGGTCTGTCCCCTTAGATGTTTTAAGGTCTCATGGTCGGTATGAACCATAAATTCCTTGGACAGCAAGTAGTGCTGCCATGTCTCCCATGCCCCCCACCAGTGCATATAACTCCTTGTCATAGGTGGGATAGTTTAGAATGGCCCCACTCAACTTCTCACTGAAATAGGCGACTGGTTTTCCCCCTTGAGTCAACACGGCCCCAATCCCAATTCCAGATGCATCACACTCCATTTCATAGGTCTTGTTGAAATCATGGAGGACTAGGACTGGTGCATGGGTTAGGCAGCCTTTCGATATTTGGAACGCGTCTTGTTGTGCCGTCTCCCATGTGAACCCAATACTCTTCTTCATCACAGCAGTGAGATGTGCAGCTATACTACCGAAGTCTTTGACAAACCGCCGGTAGAAGCTTTCTAGACCATGGAAGCTCCGTACTTGGCTGATGTTGGTTGGTTCCAGCCAGAATGTGCACTTCTTGAGGTTTGCATAAAGCCATTCTTGTCGAAGTGTCTCTTGTACTTGCTCAAGGGGTTTCACATGTTCAAACAAAGTAGTATTATAAATCAAAATATCATCAAAGTAGACCACAAAAAACTTACTGATGTAGCGTCTAAGAATGTGGTTCATGAGGCGCATGAAGGTGCTAGGAGCATTGGTGAGCCCAAATGGCATCATCACTCATCAGCCATTCATAAAGACCTTGCTTGGTCTTTAAAGCAGTCTTCCATTCATCACCCTCCTTCATTCTCACCTGATGGTATTCACTCTTAAGTTCTATCTTAGAGAAACTGGTAGCTCCACTTAAATCATCTAAAATGTTAATAAGGCGTGGTATGTGGTGTCTATACTTAATAATGATGTCGTTTATGGCTCGGCAGTCTACACACATCCTCCATGTCCCATCCTTCTTGGGTAATAACAATATGGGTACAGCACAAGAAGTAAGGCTTTCCCTAACGTACCCCTTGTCTAATAGGTCCTTTACTTGCCTTTCTAACACTTTGGTTCCCTCCGGGTTTACCTTATAGGCTGTTTTTTTTTGGCAAGGCAGCTCCGAGTATGAAGTCTATTTGGTGTTCTATGCCCCTAAGTAGTGGTAACCCGTGCGGGATCTCCTCTTGTAACATATTTTTGAACCTGTAAAGAGGCTTAGTAATCTCTGGATGAAGTGTAAACTCATCAGAACCTGTACTCAAAAGCTCCTTAAAGATCATTAGTAGCATTGTGTGTCTAGTAGCAGCATCCTTTCAGATTTCTCTTTTTTTCTTTAACCATTTGCACATGTAATTCATGGAATTGTGCTGGTGTGAGAGGTGATAAGCTAATCTTACGATTATCATGCATTAAAGTGTACATATTAGATCGACCATCATGCTTAGTTTCTCTATCCCATTGCCATGGTTTACCTAGAAGAACATGTCCAGCTTCCATAGGTACTACATCACAAACTACTTCATCCTGGTACTTACCAATTCTAAATGGAATGGTCACTTTTTCTTTAATTTTAAGCTCAACGTTATCATCTATCCACCTTAGTCTATATGGATGAGGATGGTTAGTCTTTTCTAGGCCAAGTTTATCTACCAGGTATGCAACCTAAATAAAGAAGAAATATATCTTTTTTTTATTAATGTTTTCAAAAAGTTAAACAAGAATATTGCTAGAAACCAAATAGAGAAAATGAATGATATGGCCGTGCAACAAAAGGAAAGTTTTCAAACCTATCGACCAACTAAGGAAACCAGATGATGCTATCGACCAGAAATGGAAAATTCGAATAATGCAGCTTGGTGAATACATTCTTATGGTTTCTATGGTTCAATACGAATCTAGAACACAAAGAAGTCGACAGTAAAGATGAACTAAAGATGAACACACTTTTTTCTTTTAACTTATCAAACAATCAACTAGATGCATTTGAACAAAGAGAAAATCGGCTAGAGTTATCAATGGAATGCAACTACTAGGGATCAAACGAATGCAAACGAATGAGACTGACAATTACATGATGAAAAAATACGAATCAATCTAATTTTATGGGTTTTCAAGAGATGGATGCAACAGAATCAAGATGAATGAAGAACAAACGATATATTTTTTTGACTTTTAAATTTTAATGGATGCAAAAATGGATGCAAACAAGAAGTAAAGGGATAGAAGCGACCTTGTGCTGAAGGAACTTCAGCTCTGATACCAGAAATGATATAAGTCTAGGCTGAAAACGGCTGTATGAACCGTGGCAAGAGAGAGAGAGAGACTCGATCTACACAAGGGTAGACCGTTTGGATTGATCTAATCAACCAAATGGATCCGAGTAACAAGTAAACAAGGAGGAATGAGGTGCACCACATGAGGGATGGAAGACTTGTGATACAACATAAATATCTTAGCCGTGGAGGTTCTGGTCTAACAAGGCAAGAGAAGGGAGGCGAGTTCTTGCTAGAGCTCTTAGGGTTTTCACTAGGAAACTTTTATGTTTTATATCATGCGTAAAAAAGTACAACCTGCTTATACGGGAATTATATTGAGGTCCAATGCAGTGGTGACATTGAGGGTCTTTGAAGCAAATAATACAGAGTTTTGGACCAAAAGAAAACCCTAATAGGCGTGCAAGCCAACTAAGAAAGTTTGGGAACAAAATTCAAATAAAAGAAAATAAAAGGACCAAAGTTGCAAAACATATCAAACAGTTAGAAATATGAATTTAAATGCTTACCTTCTTACCTTTTGGGTCGGTTTGATTAGCCCTTGAATCTTGCTAGACGTGCTGATCTTCTATGCTGATGATCAGCAAGTTGTTGTGGGTTTGGTCCGGAATGAATGGCAAAAGATCTTCACTTGTTGGCTTGGTCTTCCCGGATGGTCCATCATTCTTCAAGCTTGGTTCTTGATCAGCTTGTTCATCAGTTGGATTAAGCTCAGTTGTCTTAACCTGAAAACGGTCAAATGCAAGCATCATGCTCTCATTAAATTTGTTTCGAAGTATCTTCCCTCTTTATCTAGTCATAGGTCCTTTGAACACAATAGGCATGGACACTTCTTGGGCAGCTTCTTGTTGGGACATCTTGGTGATCATGTCTTGAATGTCTGGTTCGGTTAGGTCTGGTTCTAGTTCAGGTTGAATATCCTCATCAAGCACCTCGTCGGAATTTCGGTTCTGAGTTACGAACGAGGGATGGGCCTGAGCGTTGACTATTTTCTAGCTTTCTCTATCCAAAGAGTACATGTTTTTCACTCTGATACTGCCTCAAGCAGAGAAATGCCATGACGGTGATCAAGTTGTTTACGTCCAAATTTCATGATTGGGATAAGCGTTACTTCTTTGTCCGTATATATAAGGCTTCTGTTGCAGAACAAAGAATCCTTTTCTTCGGACGAAGATGGGGTCGCAAGGGTATCGTGGTCGGATACTTTGATCGTTTTTTGGTTGCTTACTGGTGTATAACCATCTTTTTGTTTTGCAGTTTCCGACACTCTTCCCCCATTTCCTGCGGACACACTTGCTGTTAGGGACCTTATTCGAGGCGGCCTGTTACATTGGGTTTACTTTTCTCCGCGATGATTTCGCGCAGCGGTTGAGTACCATCACGATCGAGCTCGGCCTCATTCGGTCGTGGAGGAAGAATCAGATCCGGTTATGGAGCAATACGTCCCATACGAGATTCCTGTCGTGAGGGATAGAGAGAGGTATCCCAAGAATAAACAAGTCTGATGAAGGTGACGTTTCTTACGATGGAGTAGATTTTCCCTCGGAGAAGTGGTATCATGATCTCCTCGCTGGAGATGGGAGCAGTACCAGTCAGACCCTGCTGCCGTTTTGCGGAGGTGGATCCAACCTTGAAAATTATCTCGCGTATCTTAACGTTCCATTGGGTCAGCCTACGACCAGTGGAGAACCTGTTAGATCGGCGAAGTTTACGAAAGCATCGAACTCTTCATGGGGGTCAGTTTTTCGCATTTACTTAAGCCTTGTTTTGTATAATTTTCCTCTAACGAAAGGTTTCGTGCAAGGCCTTCATGTGATGGATGAGGCCATTAGGGCGAGCCACCTTGAAGCACAGACGGCTCAGTCAAAAGTTGAGATGGCCCAGAATGAAAATCCTTGCTTGAAGGGCGAGGTTGAGGCATGCCTTGTTCGCGAGAAAGATTTCGAGCGGGAGCGAGCGCGCCTTCTCCGTCGTGAGTGTAGAGCTGGTTGAAGATATATGGCCTCGATCATGAATGATCGTTTGGTGCAGTTCACGGCTGACTTTGTAGAGTTTCAGTGCGCGTATAAGTCCTTCAAGGATTATTGGGAATGTAGAGGTTTCGTTGGCGCTCTTTGGCATACGCAGGGAACCGACTACGACTTCAAGACCGAAGAGGCGATGATGTCGAGGCATCTGGTCGACTTTTCCAGCATGGAATCAAAGATCCCTCAGATAGAGAGGAAGATTTTGGAGCACTAGGCCCCGAATCTCGTTTCTCCTGATTCGGGAGAAGTTGGACCTGCCGCTCCGGGAGAGGATGTCGAGGTTTAGCAGTATAGGTTGACGGGACTGTCTCCATGGAGTTTATCCAAGGCGTTCTCATGATCACGTTATAGATGGTTGGGTGGTCGACGATCGCAAAATTGACGATCCTTGTGCCTTCTTTGACCATGACCGGGGCTTTGATCGATCCGAGAGTCATTGACGTTGTGCTAGAGAACCCCGTGAGTGGTCTTGGCGTTGGTGTGACCTCAGATAGATCGACGTTCATCCTTCGGAGCGTATCGTGGAAGATAACATCAATGGTACTGCCTGTGTCTACAAGGACTCTGGAAATCTCAAGATCCTTTATTAGAGATCGATTACAAGTGGATTGCAGTGAGGTTTGTCGATTCCGAAGGTCTCGTATTCCTCAAATTGATCGTCTCGTTCTGGAAGTCCCGGGGTGGGGACTGATATGCGACTATCTTGGCATTCTGTTGATAAGCTTTTATTGGCGAGACGGTATCGTTGCAGTATTACTGTAAGTAAATGAAGAATAATGAAGAACAAGTGAAGAGAGTAACCAAGAGAGAGAGAGAGAGAGAGTGATCCGTGTAAAAGAGAGAGAGAGTAAGAGAGGAAATGTTTTTCCTTGCATTCAATTGTTCAGATACAATCCTTATTTAAGGACACTCAATCAGACAGAAAGAAGAAACAATAAACCATGCTTAATGATTTTGTCTTGTAGATCTTGTCTCTCCATTCAAATTTGAATTCCCTTCCCTCTTGAATAGTGACAATCCACTCATCCAGCTTCCTTCTAGAAGCCAAGTTGGTTTCTTAGGCGTGCCACTCCTTGTCTTGCATTCCAAGGTAAGCTTGCTCTTTAAGCAACCTTAAATCAGCATGATCTCTACACAAAGGGGCGGGCAGCAGAACACCTGCAACTTGTAACTGGTATAACTTCCAAACCATAACTCCTTTTGGACTGATTCCAATTCGCCGCGTGCCCTTGATGAGTGTAGAATGTAGGGCAATTGGTTTCATGATCAAATTCTTCATGGTTAGGAATTTACACCCCTTTTCCTGAGACATGCCAGTGTGAACTCGATCACTAGCATTTTTCTTCTTCATTCTAATACTCCCCCTCAAGCTTGACCATAAGGTATGGTTAAGCTTGGAAGCACCATAAAGACATCCCTCATTAAAACCTTGTATGTAAAACCCTATGGGATAAAATCACACAAGGAAAAAGAGTAGATGCTTTATGGTGAGAGGAGATCATGCTCTGGATAGGTCCATGAGTCCCAATTTTGGGTGAATGAACTCACAGACCTTACTGCTTGCTCCCTTAGTGAATATATCAGCTAGCTGGTCCTCACTTCTGGTATAGCAAGGGAGAATGATCTTCTGCTCCACGGCTTGTCTCACTTTATGGCAGTCCACTTCAATGTGTTTGGTTCTCTCATGGAAGACTGAGTTGGATGCTATATGGATAGCTGCCTGGTTATCGCAGTGCATTGTGATTGGT
Organism: Moricandia arvensis; assembly: GCA_905132765.1. NCBI lineage: Eukaryota > Viridiplantae > Streptophyta > Magnoliopsida > Brassicales > Brassicaceae > Moricandia > Moricandia arvensis. The sequence goes on along the minus strand of CAJHQP010000732.1, from coordinate 130,833 downwards.
GTTGTTGTCTCTATGCCCAAGTCTCTTAGCAGATTCCTGATCCAAATGAGCTCACTTGTAAGCTTCCTCATGGCCCTATATTCTGCTTCAGCACTTGAACATGACACAATCTTTTGCTTCTTGCTCTTCCAAGTGACTAAGTTGCCTCCAATGAAGGTACAGTAGCCTGTGATAGATCTCCTATCCATTCTATCACCAGCCCAATCTGCATCACAGTATCCCACTATCTCTGTGCTCTTGTTGCATCCCATCCATACACCTTGTCCCGGAGCTTTCCTTAGGTACCTTAAGATCCTTTCCACCATATTCCAATGATGAACTTTGGGACCTTGCATGTGTTGGCTAACTTGATTCACAGCAAAGGAGATATCTGGTCTAGTGATGGTTAGATAGATAAGCTTCCCCACCATCCTTCTATAGAGTTTAAAGTCTCCAAATGGTTCATCTTCAAACTCCCCCTCACGTACAGCTTTGTATCCTTCCTCAAGTGGTGTCTTGGCTATTCTTCCTCCAAGCTTTCCTGCCTCATCTAATAGATCAAGTGTGTACTTTCTTTGGGATAGAAACAGCCCCTCCTTGGATCGGCATATTTCTATTCCTAGAAAGTACTTTAGCTCACCCAAATCTTTAATATCAAAAATAGACTTAAGAAAAGCTTTAGTAGAGATGATACCTTCCTTGTCATTTCCAGTGATGATTATGTCATCAACATAGATAAGGATTACCACAATACTTTGTTGGGTTGTGAGAGTGAAGAGTGTGTGATCAGCTTCTGACTTGATAAATCCTCTTCCATTGAGAGTTGTACTTAGCTTGTGATACCAAGCTCTAGGTGACTGCTTTAGGCCATAGATGGCCTTCTTCAATCTCAAGACATTACCTGGTTTTACCATGTCTTCTAGGCCTGGTGGTGGTCTCATATAGACCTCATCTTCCAGTTCTCCTTGTAGAAATGCATTCTTGACATCCATTTGCCACAAATCCCATTCAAGGTTCACAGCCACTGATATTATAATCCTTATGGTGTGAAGCTTGGCTACTGGAGCAAATGTATCAAGATAGTCTTCTCCATAGACCTGAGTGTATCCTCTTGCAACCAACCTTGTCTTCTTTCTCTCTGGTTTTCCATTGGCCTGGTACTTGATGGTGAAGAGAAGCCGGCTGGTCACTGCTTTCTTGCCTTTAGGTAACTCAGCCTCAAACCATGTGTCATTTCTTTCCATAGCACCCATCTCAGCTCCCACTGATTCCCTCCATTCTTCATCCTCCATAGCCTCTTCATAGGTCTTTGGAATGAAGTCTTGATCGAGATTAGCTAAGAAGACTGCATGCTCTTGAGGATAACTTGCCAAAGAACAAGTTGCTTGGATAGGATGAGCCACTGCATTGCTGTTGAAGTACACTTGTCTTATTCTAGCGCTTCTTCTTAATGGTTGAATCTGTTGCTCCTCTACCACTTGCTTTATTCTAGCGCTTCTTCTTAATGGTTGAATCTGTTGCTCCTCTTCCAATCCTTGTTCTCTACTGGCCTGATCAAAATCAGCAGCTCCATCTTGATCATGTATGTCATGTGTTGTGGTTGAATCATCTTCTTGTTGGGATGATTCAGTCTCATTGCCCCCCTCAGGATCAGGATGGACCGTTTCAACAAGTTGATCAAGACTTGGTTCACCATCAGCTGAAGTATCCATGGGGTTTTTAGGTGCTGAGGGACTGATTCCTAGACTTTCCATGATGATCCGAAGGTTGGTAGCCCTATCTGATCCTCCGTGGGGCAAATCTTTGAGGTCTTCCCAGCTCTTTTCCTCATAGAACCCTTTTTCCTCAACAAACTTCACATCCCTTGATACTAGAACTCTCCTAGATTCCGGGCAGTAGCATTTGTACCCTTTTTGTGTGTGGGAATAGCCAATGAACATTGCCTTGACACTTTTAGGATCTAGCTTGTTTCTTTGTTCACCTGGTACCAGAACAAAGCACACACATCCAAACACACGTAAGTGATCTATTGGAGGGTTAGTTTTGTGTAATACCTGAAATGGAGATTTATCTTGGAGTATCTTTGTAGGAATTCCTATTGATCAAGTAGCATGCTGCAACCACAGCATCACCCCAAAATCTTTTAGGGACATTAGTGTGGAACATCATGCTTCTTGCTACTTCCATCAGATGCCGATTCTTCCTCTCAGCCACACCATTCTGTTGAGGGGTGTAAGGACAGCTAGTTTGGTGGATGATCCCATGTTTGGCCAAGTGATTTTTGAAGGCATGGCTTGTGTACTCTCCACCATTATCTGACCTAAAAATTTTAATCTTAGAGTTGAAATGGTTAGTCACATAGTTTTGAAAGTTTATAAATGCTTCTAAAACTCTATCTTTGCTTTGAATTAAGGTTAACCAAGTAAACTTTGATTTTTCATCTATGAATGTAACAAAGTATTTATGGCTTTCTCTAGATACACAAGGAGCAGTCCAAACATCAGAGTGAATTAAATCAAAGCAATTTTCATAGATAGTCAAGGACTTAGGAAAAACAGACTTGCAATGTTTCCCAAGGATACAAGCTTCACAGCTTTCATTTTTAAAAGATAAATTGGGTAACATCAGTGCTAAAGCTCTAGAATGAGGGTGACCTAATCTAGCATGCCATAACACATCAGTAGATAATGCAGAAGTAGATTTAAAAGCATAAGGTAAATGTGATCTATTCTTGGTGTCTTCAAGGACATATAGCTCTCCTTTGCTCACACCTTTTCCCAGCACCTTATTAGTCTTAATATCCTGAAAGCACACTTCATTAGGACTAAAAATCACATTGCAATTGAGATCATTAGTAACCTTCTTTACAGACAATAGGTTAGAGGTAAAAGTAGGTAAATAAAGAGCTTGAGATTCCTTATCAAATAGATTCAGACTTCCTATGCCTTTAATTGGTATACTATCTCCATTTGCTATCAAAACACTACCTAGAGCCGGTTTGACATTACTTATGAGTTTTACATCTCTAATCATGTGATGTGTAGCTCCTGAGTCAACTATCAAAGGCTTAGTAGGTTCAGATGAATTTAGAATAGATTTTAAAGCATAACTACTAAGGTTACCAGAATTGGCATTGATAGCCTTTATGAGAGCCTCAAAGTCTGACTTGCGGATGAAGGTGTCATCATTGGCTGGCTGAGGAGTGGTTTGAGATCCTGACCCAACCGCATGTGAGGCTGCTGCCATAGCTCTCCCATCTCCTCCCATGCTCAAAACTGCATTATTTGATTGTGACCCTTCTAGAGCTCTAGCTTCATGAGCCTTAGGTCTGTTGTATCTGTTGCCAGAGGTAGGTCTGAGATGAGGATGGAGAATCCAGCAGTTGGTTTTGGAGTGACCCTCCTTCTTGCAATGCTCACAGGAAACTTGTTTATTTCCTCCACCACCTCTTGATTTGAAGTAAGCCTTGTTGGCTGTGAGTTCCTCCATCTTCTCAGCCTTGTGGACCATGTTTAGCTCCCCTTTTCCACCAAATAAACCTTCTGAACCTAGCTCCTTCTGCAGCTGAGAGCATACCTCATCATAACTTGGTAGTTCCTTGGACCGAAGGATGTGCTTGAGAAGGTCACTGAAGCTTGGATTGAGTGTGAGGAGTAGTCCAAACACTTTATCCTGCTCACGCCTCTCTTCAAGGACAGCAGGGTCAGAGGAGCTTGGTCTTAGCATTTCAAGCTCTGACCAGAGTTGGCTGTACTTGCCAAGATGCTTGGTAAGATCCATTTCTTCTTGCTGCATATTATTAAGGGCCCTCTTTACTTCAAAAATTCTAGTAAGGTTTGAAGTGTTACCATAGACCTTTTGTAAGCTATCCCAAAGCTGTTTTGCTGTTTCACAGTGGGAGTAAGCTTCCATTATAGGCGTGTCAAGTGAGCTCTGCAGAATAGACAGCACCATGAGATTTTCTTGTTCCCATTTGCCTTCATCTTTCACCACTATCTCCTTGCCGCTAGCTCCTTGGCCGGTTTGCTTTGGTGCCTCACTTGTAGTGACATGCCCCCATAAGCCTCTTCCTCCAAGTGCAGTCCTAGCCAGTCTTGACCAGGTAATGTAGTTAGCTCCCTTTAGGGTAGCCGGAATCATAACAGTCTTGTATTGTTGCTGCTCCATCTTCTTCTTGTAGATAAAGAGAGAAATGAACTTTTGATTGGTTTAAGTGAAAGGGAAGAGTAAATAGAGTGATATTGCGGAAGTGTATTAGGAAATCAGGAGCTTAAAGCTCTGATACCATGTAAGTAAATGAAGAATAATGAAGAACAAGTGAAGAGAGTAACCAAGAGAGAGAGAGAGAGAGAGAGTGATCCGTGTAAAAGAGAGAGAGAGTAAGAGAGGAAATGTTTTTCCTTGCATTCAATTGTTCAGATACAATCCTTATTTAAGGACACTCAATCAGACAGAAAGAAGAAACAATAAACCATGCTTAATGATTTTGTCTTGTAGATCTTGTCTCTCCATTCAAATTTGAATTCCCTTCCCTCTTGAATAGTGACAATCCACTCATCCAGCTTCCTTCTAGAAGCCAAGTTGGTTTCTTAGGCGTGCCACTCCTTGTCTTGCATTCCAAGGTAAGCTTGCTCTTTAAGCAACCTTAAATCAGCATGATCTCTACACAAAGGGGCGGGCAGCAGAACACCTGCAACTTGTAACTGGTATAACTTCCAAACCATAACTCCTTTTGGACTGATTCCAATTCGCCGCGTGCCCTTGATGAGTGTAGAATGTAGGGCAATTGGTTTCATGATCAAATTCTTCATGGTTAGGAATTTACACCCCTTTTCCTGAGACATGCCAGTGTGAACTCGATCACTAGCATTTTTCTTCTTCATTCTAATAATTACGATCCTCCGATGATCATGTTTACCATGCGACGATTATCGTCGTTGCCTTGGTCATCTACCTGTCTTCCACGTTTTCCATTCTCGCCCGACCAATTTCTTGGAGGAACGTTTTCTTCTGGTGGAGTTTGATCGGTCTTTGGTGGACGGTCGGTATCTCGGATGAGGTCTTTTATGCATGTTACCTCCGAAATTTCTCCTGCAAGCAGTTTTGTCGTTAGCCTCTCTCCGAGAATTTTGCAATTCATAGTGGACTGACCCCTAGTTTTGTGAAGCTCGCAGAATGTTTTTTCATCGTAGATCGAGTTTTGGGTCCATGTGTTTCTCGATGTTCTTCCTTGTTTCAACGCGGAGTGGATGGAATAATTGTGCGCTCCCCGGACGTCTTCCTCTCATGAGGGACGTATTTTTCTTTACGAGAGGTTTTCCTTTTCAGTTTCTGCTCTGATGCTGCGTCTTTCGAGGATGCCCTTGTTATTTGATGTCTTTGCGAAAGGACGTTCATCTCTTCTTCGATGATGATATAGTTAGGTTCTTTATGAAGAGTATCCTGGATCGTACACGACTTTTTGAGAGTTATCCACTTCCTGAATTTTGACTTATACTAGAGAGTCTTTCTGAGCGCATCGATAGCCACCTTATCGCTGATTCCGCTTTCTGAGTTATCCACTTCCTGAGTTTGGCCCTACCCATCGCTATCTGGAAGGTCTGCAGATGTGCTTTTCGGTCGCTTGTTCCATCGTATACAAAGATTTTGACCTTTCCAGGATCAAAAACCCTTGTTTCCGTGATACGAGTAGTGAATGGAGTTTTCCGAGCTTCTTCGAGAAGTTTGTCGATCTCGGGTACGGCATTGGTGGCGTGGTGAATTTGAGACTTCACTGCTTTTACCTTTGCAGCAGTTTTTTCGATATAATCGTCGAGAACGTGCATCTCAATGGGGTCACTGCCAGTAGTTCTGAGTTTGTCGGCGTTTTCTGCAAGTGATTCGAGCCTTCTCTTCAGCTAACTTTCCTGCTCTATCCAGAAGACGTTTTCTTTTCTTCAGTCATGGGTATTTCGAACGGAGAGTTCTCCCGATCCACGCGGCTTCTTTTCCTCCTTGGATGCACGTCAGCATCCTCGTCCGAAGGGTCGGACTGATCGATGGGTTCCAGTTTGACCCGTTCGACTTCATAAGCTCCCATGTCTTGCTCGAGTGGTTGAGTGTTTTCCGCGTTTGGATGAGTTACGTCAGGATTTCCTTCATCTGGATTTTGATCAGATGAAACTTTCTCTGTGTTAGTAGACCTATCGTGTGGAGTCGTGAAGTCGAGTCTTCTTCCGTGATTCTAGAAGATCCACGCGGAAGAATGCCCCTGGTTCTCGCTGTTAGGCTTTCAACCTGGTTAGCAAGAGAAATCGTGAGCTTGCCTTGTTTGACCGACTACTTTTCGAGAGTCGAGAACACCTTTTTAATCTCCTCAAACGCTGTGGCGTTTGCGTTTTTGTGAACCACGGACATGTTCACTGGTGGAGTGCTTTCAACGTTGTCGTCAACGGCATTTCCATCGCAAGGTGGTTGATTATTCTGAATGTTTGTAAATATATTTGCCAAGCGTTTCGCGGCTGTGAGTTAGATTGATTTGTTACCCTTCCCCTCCTTATAGCGCCAAACTGTGGAAATCAAAATTCACACCGTCGATTTCCGTAATCAAAAGAAAGCTAACGACAAGTAGTTACGTTATGAAAATACAACGCAACAAAATAAATCGAGATGAAGAATAGAGCAATAGAGATCTTATTCTGAATCTTCGTATGAGCGTTTACAACAGGTAAAAGCCTTGGCCGCAAGAGCTATCGGTGAGGTCCCTAGTTCTAACAACCTAAGACTTGAAAACCTAATTGAGTCGCAGGTTGATAACAAAAACAGAAGTTGCCTAAACTGCTCTATGTGCTAAGTTGCAGTGAATTTCATGTTTTTGCGTCCCTCTCCCTTGCTTCTCTTAGATAGGTCTTCGAGGTCGATCTTTTTTCCTTTTTTGCCCCGATTCCAGTTTATTCTTCCGCGAAAATCTTACTTATTCTCGATTTTTCCATAATTATATCAGAATTTGACAATTATCTTCTTCGGATATCTTGTAGACTGTCATTATAATTGGGCTCATTCTCGTCTAAAACTGTAAATGGGTCTTTATCGCTTTCTAGACCTTTTCGGGCCATTTTGCGATTTAAGCAATTTTTACGATTTCTTTCGGAGAAATCATCCTTCGTATGATTTCACGATACTAGCTCCACAAAATAATAAACCAATTGTATAGTCGAGATAACGTTGGTATTTAAGTTAATCATTACCGTTTTATACGATTGACTCGGAATTTTACGAGAAAACAAGTCTTTGCGATTTTTATCGTAAAACTTCAACGTAAACTCCAATCGAGACGAAAAAAGAAACAGCCTGGTCAAGATCCAAAGGAGAGAGTGATGAAGAGGATACGGTCTAGTTGACCATGGGCGACTAGACTTTTGTACGCGTCTAGTCGCCCATGGGCGACTAGACTTGTTAGAGAGTTTAGTCTCCCATGGGCAACTAGACTTTGCCAAGGGTTTAGTCGCCCATGGGAAACTAGACGTAGTGTGTGTCTAGACTCCCATGGGCACCTAGAATTATATATATATATAATGTATGAGAGATCATCTCCATTGCATAGATAATTAATGAGTATCTTAAATCAAAAAGCAAAAAATTCCTAGAAGTAATGCAGAAAGATCATAACCGTTGTTTTTATTTTAATAAGATATAGACTAAGATTTTAACCAAAAATGTTTATAAGTTTCGTTACAAAAATAAAAATAAAAATCTCAAACCTTCTTAAAAAACTATTTTCTAAAAGAAATTCCTTGCAATTTAAGTTGTCAAAATAATGAAATTTGAAAATTTTTAATTTGTCAAAAAGTACAAATCGGAAAATATACTACTTTCTTTTATTAACTCTGTCATAAACTCAAATTTTTATAGTTTAATAAATGTATGGATAACATATAGGACCTGATCTCTGTGAGTAAATTCTCTAAACAATAATTTTCTAAGCTTTTGTCAAAATATTGCTATATCCAAGAGACAAAGAGAAATTACAGTACTTAACCATAAAAAAAAATATAATTCACCGTACAACCATATCAATGCATGGTTAGAATATCTTCTGAAAGCACTAAAATGGTTTTATCATAAATATAGCATACAAATATCAAAATGACAAAATAATTTTTTATTAAAAAAGTAAAAGTTATTTATTTTTTAATATTAGTTAATCTAGATTTAAGTTTAAATTTGGAGAATGGGGTTTGGAGAGGTAAAATTTAAGATTTTAAAAACTAATATTAATTACGATTTAAAATTTAAAATTTAAAATAATAATTTTAAATATAATTTCAAATTTTACTTTAAGATTTAAAAAATCAAAAATAAAAACTTTGAAAAAATCGAAGCATTTTTATTTGATTTTTCTATTATTTTTTAAATATTTTTATTATTTATGTAAATATTTATTTATATTTATATATTTATAGAATCCTTAATGAAACATGTTTGGTAATTTTCCCACTTGTGTTTGTTTTTGGTCAAAAAATTCCTATTTTATAAGTGATTTGCCCTACATATAATGTGTAATGTTATTATATCTACCTCTCATCAATGATAACCGTTGGTTCATCGTCATTTTTCCCCCTCTGATTTTATTTGATCTATAATTTTTACTAATATATTTTACATACCAATTAAAACATACAGTTTTTTACATATGCTATATTTTAAAAAAAAAATCAAATGGAAACAATTTTCTTCCAAACATATAAATGGTTATCAACAATGATATCTCATTCTATTTTATATTATTTGTATATAATAATACATATTGATAGACATTTAATCCACTTATTTTTCAGTTTTCAAGTTATTTGTTTGTTTGTTTTTTCTTCTCTATTGTCATTTCATTCCTATTTTTATCTATATTTCATATTTTTATTTGTGATGTAGATATCATCCTTCTTTCTGTCTCACTATTTGAAATTTATAAAAAGCCACATATTTCTTAAAGATAAGTAACTTGGAAAATTTGCCAAATATAACTCAAAACTTGATTTAAATGCAAAAGTATACCCAAACATTAATCAAATGCAAAAGTAACCTAAAATCCTTGTGAAATTACAACAAGTACCTTATACCAAATAAAAAAAATAGAATTCAGATTTAAAATATAACCCATGAATTTTCTGAGGTTCTGTAAGTCTTCTGGTAGACTTCTTCGAAGTCTTCTCATATAGTTGATCTTAAAAATAGTTTATACATTTTATTAAAATATTTTCCCACGGAAAAAAAATTAAAATCATGTAATTATTAACATTTGTAAATGAAATAAATTAAGATATAGTAAAATTAAATTTATTTCAATACAGATGAGTGAATGTAGTGAGTCATTGTATTTTTTTGTTTAAGGTTTGGTAACACATGTTGTAGTATTGTTTGTATTCTTATGATGAATTTTTGGAAGCTTAAAAGTTTTTATTCAAAAATTAAAATTTTACCTATATGTATTTAGTTCTGTGTATATTAAACACTTTTAAGTTAGAATTTGATTATAATGAAATGTTTAGTTAATTAATTAAGTTTGGGGTTTATAATTAGGGTCTAGATGGCTTCCAGGAAATCGTCTGATTAATAGTATTTACATCATATGACTTCTGGGAAAGTCTTCTACGCGAATAATAAATTCCGGGTTTAAAAGACTTTCAAGTAAGTCTTATACTAGAAGACTTTTAAGTCTTCTAAACTAAAAATATTTAACTTTATTGGAATTTTTGTTTCCCTATATAAAAAAATATATATTGACTCATTCATTCGCACAGTGTTTCTTTTAACTTTTACATTGTTCAAAATTTATCATACATAATTTTTGGTATCTATTTTTAACTCTTACCAGTATTTTCTTGATGTTTAATATTGTTTTATAGCTTATATGCAGATATTTTATTAATTGTTTTGAAATGTTAATAGTTTAAATTATATATATATATATATATATATATATATATATATATATGTATATATCATGTTGGTTTAGCATTGAAAAGATAAAGTAACTATTTTCACAAATGAAGCATTTTTACTTGAATTTACCATCTGATTTTAAAAGGTTGGACATTTTTGAGAAAAGTAAACAACTTTTCGTAAACATAGTGAAGTTGTTCTGTGAATCTAATGTACTTATATGAATAATATCTCACTGCTTATATTTCAATTCGCCTCTGACCACCAAATGAAATTTGAATAATCCGTCCTATTATTTATTTTGTGAAATTGTTTCAGCCTTTATTTAGTTATGTACACGTCGTTTTTAGGGGGTTTGGTGTTGTCCAAACCACCTATGCTATAGCGAAAATTTATATATATATTTAGGAAAGATTCCAATTGATTTTGTAAATTTAAAAAAGGAGGGATTATTAATTTTTCTAGTCGAATTTAAATCCCCCGAAAGAAATATATATATATATATATATATATATATATATATATATATTGTTTGTCTGAGTGTGTAGGTTAAAAAGAAAACTTAACAAAATATTAACCATGGGTGATTTACACGTTTTGAAAAAAGTATTTAAGTAATTAAAAATCATTGTTTTTAATTTTAATAGTTTATCATATTTGATAGTCAAGATTAAAGATATAAATTAATAACAATAAAATAGCATATCAATAATATTTTCTTGGAAGTTTTTTATATTTAGCATTTCATAACTGATATAGGTCTTTATAAATCTATATGTGGAATAGAAAGTAATGGAAATTAATGTATATGGAAAATGATTATTCCATGCTTATTTAAAGGAGAACAGAGAATTTGTTGAATATCTCAATTAATTTATAATTTTATGCTAGTTATTTGATGTTCTTAAATGAAAATAAAATCAGTGGCAAATGATTGTAAATATTAGGAAAAATAAGGGTTAATGAATGATTGTACTTAGTTTTATTAGTTTAGATTTACACATTCTCTCTCTTCTTCTCAAATGACTACAACAAAAGTGTAATGTTTCTCATTCTAAATTCTCCAACCTCTTTCTAATTTCTTTGAACATAAAAACACCAAAATTTATATCAATTTCTCATTTTAATCTCATATATTTTCACTGATTTATTTTGTTTTGCATGTTATTCATTACATGAGTTTCATCTTCCAGGATGATGCGACCTGGTTCAGCCTCAATGCCAATGGTATGAAGACCACACATGGATCAGCTAGGTCACTTCTAAAGCTGTGCAGAGATGCATAGAAAGAAGAAGACGCGATGGTCGGTCTCGAACTCACCCTCATGGTGACTGGTCTTTAGCTCATTCCCTTCCTCACCACCCCCACCACTGACGCGCTCGTCACCACCACTACTCCCTTTGATTCTGTCACACTCTTCATTACCACCACGGTCATCTCTCTCTCTCTCTCTAATCTGATTTGTTTTGTTGAAACTGTCTTGTTTTGTTCCGATTTCTGTAGATTAACCTCCATTCTTCGTTGACAGACAATGGTTGAAGACCTTAGCGGTGGTGGAAGAAGACCTTGATGGGACAGTGGTTGAAGACCTTGACGGTGGAAGAAGAAGAAGAAGCTATGGTGGCTGGAGTCTTTTTTTTTTAGGTTTAGGCTCTTTTTTTTTTAATTTGGTTTTAGTGTAAACCAAGTTGGGGAAATTGTGGTGGTTTGACTGTAATTTTTAATTTCTGCTTTAAATTTGTAAACCAAAATTTATTTTGTAAATCAATTTCAATTTATAAATTAAATTTTTTAACTTTTAATTATAAAAAAATATCCGTTTACAGTACTTAACCATAAAAAAAAAATATAATTCACCGTACAACCATATCAATGCATGGTTAGAATATCTTCTGAAAGCACTAAAATGTTTTTATCATAAATATAGCATACAAATATCAAAACGACAAAATATTTTTTATTAAAAAAGTAAAAATTATTTATTTATTAATATTAGTTAATCTAGATTTAAGTTTAAATTTGGAGAATGGGTTTGGAGAGGTAAAATTTAAGATTTTAAAAAATAATAATAATTACGATTTTAAAATTTAAAATATAAAATAATAAAATTAAAAATAATTTCAATTTTTACTTTAAGATTTAAAAAATCAAAAATAAAAAATTTGAAAAAATCGAAGAATTTTTATTTGATTTTTCTATTATTTTTTAATATTTTTATTATTTATTTAAATATTTATTTATATTTATATATTTATAAAATAAAATATAAAAGTCTTTTACCTTAATGAAACATGTTTGGTAATTTTCCCACTTGTGTTTGTTTTTGGTCAAAAAAATCCTATTTTATAAGTGATTTGCCCTACATATAATGTGTAATGTTAGTATATCTACCTCTCATCAATGATAACCGTTGGTTCATTGTCATTTTTCTCCCTCTGATTTTATTTGATCTATATTTTTTCCTAATATATTTTACATACCAATTAAAACATACTTTTTTTTACATATGCTATATTTTAAAAAATTTCAAATGGAAACAATTTTCTTCCAAACATATAAATGGTTATCAACAATGATATCTCATTCTATTTTATATTATTTGTATAGAATAATACATATTGATAGACATTTAATCCACTTATTTTTCAGTTTTCAAGTTATTTGTTTTTTTTTCTTCTCTATTGTTATTTCATTCCTATTTTTATCTATATTTCATATTTTTATTTGTGATGTAGATATCATCCTTCTTTCTGTCTCACTATTTGAAATTTATAAAAAAGCCACATATTTCTTAAAGATAAGTAACTTGGAAAATTTGCCAAATATAACTCAAAACTTGATTTAAATGCAAAAGTATACCCAAACATTAATCAAATGCAAAAGTAACCTAAATTCCTTGTGAAATTACAACAAGTACCTTATACCAAATAAAAAAAATAGAATTCATATTTAAAAATATAACCCATGAATTTTTTGAGGTTCTGTAAGTCTTCTGGTAGACTTCTTCGAAGTCTTCTCATATAGTTGATCTTAAAAATAGTTTATACATTTTATTAAATTTTTTTCCCAGGGAAAAAAATTTAAAATCATGTAATTATTAACATTTGTAAATGAAATAAATTAAGATATAGTAAAATTAAATTTATTTCAATACAGATGAGTGAATGGAGTGAGTCAATGTATTTTTTTGTTTAGGGTTTGGTAACACATGTTGTAGTATTATTTGTATTCTTATGATGAATTTTTGGAAGCTTAAAAGTTTTTATTCAAAAATTAAAATTTTACATATATGTATTTAGTTTTGTGTATATTAAACACTTTTAAGTTAGAATTTGATTATAATGAAATGTTTAGTTAATTAATTAAGTTCAGGGTTTATAATTAGGGTCTAGATGGCTTCCAGGAAATCGTCTGATTAATAGTATTTACATCATATGACTTCTAGGAAAGTCTTCTAGGCGAATAATAAATTCCGGGTTTAGAAGACTTTCAAGTAAGTCTTCTACTAGAATACTTACTTGAAAATCTTCTGAATTGAAAATATTTAACCTTATTAGATTTTTTGTTTCCCTATATAAAAAAAGATATTGACCCATGCATTCGCACGATGTTTCTTTTAACTTTTACATTGTTCAAAATTTATCATACATAATTTTTGGTATCTATTTTTAACTCTTACCAGTATTTTCTTGATGTTTAATATTGTTTTATAGCTTATATGCAGATATTTTATTAATTGTTTTAAAATGTTAATTGTTTAAGTTATATATATATATATATCATGTTGATTTAGCATTGAAAAGATAAAGTAACTATTTCCACAAATGAAGAATTTTTACTTGAATTTGCCATCTGATTTTAAAAGGTTGGACATTTTTAAGAAAAGTAAACAACTTTTCGCAAACATAGTGAAGTTGTTCTGTGAATCTAATGTACTTATATAAATGATATCCCACTGCTTAGCTTTCAATTTGCCTCAGACTGACAAATGAAATGTGAATAACCCGTCCTATTCTTTACTTTGTGAAATCGTTTCAGCCTTTATTTAGTTCTGTACATGTCGTTTTTAGGGGGTTTGGTGCGACCATAGCCACCTATGCGATAGCGAACATATATATATATATAAAAGGAAAGATTCTTATTGATTTTGTAAATTTTAAAAAACAAGGGATTATCAATTTTTCTAGTTGAATTTGAACTCCCCAAAAGCGATATATATATATATATATATATATTGTTAGTCTAAGTGTGTAGGTTAAAAAGAAAACTTAACAAAATATTAACCAAGTGTGATTTACACGTTTTGAAAAAAGAATAAGTATTTTTAAGTAATTAAAAATCGTTCTTTTTTGTTTTAATAGTTTATCATATTTGATAGTCAAGATTAAAGATATAAATTAATAACAATAAAATAGCATATCAATAATGTTTTCTTGGAAGTTTTGTATATTTAGCATTTCATAACTGATATAGATCTTTATAAATCTATATGTGGAATAGAAAGTAATGGAAATTATTGTATATAGGAAATGATTATTCCTTGCTTATTTAAAGGAGACTAGATAATTTGTTGAATATCTCAATTAATTTATAATTTTAAGCTAGTTATTTAATGTTCTTAAATGAAAATAAAATTAGTGGCAAGTGATTGTAAATATTAGGAAAAAATAAGGGTTATAAGTAATGATTGTACTTAGTTTTAATAGTTTAGATTCACACATTCTCTCACTTCCTCTCAAATGGCTACAACAAAAATGTAATGTTTCTCATTCTAAACTCTCCAGCCTCTCTCTAATTTCTTTGAACTTAAGAACACCAAAATTTATATCAATTTTTCATTTTTATTTTATGTCTTTTTACTGATTTATTTTGTTTTGCATGTTATTCATTACATGGGTTTCATCTTCCAGTCTGATGCGACCTGGTTCAGCCTCAATGCCAATGGTATGAAGACCACACATGGATCAGCTAGGTCACTTCTAAAAGTGTGCTTCAAGGGGCCATTCAAAGAGCTAACTGGTCTGATTCATGAGATATTAGACAGAGAGAAGGTAGAAGCTCTTGATACGGCCTTAAGAAAACTTGAACCAAAAAGAAAGCTTAAGGAAGTTCGGCCACAACTTTATCAGCATGAACGACTAATACTCAGCCTGAATGCACGACCAGTAACTCAACCAAGATGTGTGTGATCAGCAGCTTGCACCATGTACGATCAAATGACGCAGTTGGCTCGACGATGGAGTTTGCAAGGGATTTCAATTGACCTGAGATTATTTTGAATCACAGGAAACCTTCTTATATTCAAGGAGGATCAGAAAAACATATTGTACGTGCTGAAGTTGGGCATGTACGAGCCAAAGAAGTACATGGTCGAGAGAAGGCATTATCGGCCCAAAAAGAAGAAAGAGCGGCCTGCTTGGTTTAAGATAGGCCTACTGATTTTTAAGTGTACTAGGGTTTTATTAAGTATAGATCCATTAGGGTTTGGTTCTATTTTTCCTTTGTAGATTAGAAATTGTATTTTTCTAGTTATGGTTTTCTGATTTTATCTTTATAAACCAAACACAAGACCATATGTAAGGACAACATTCTTTTTAATAAACCCAGAGCTTTTGGCTTCAATTTCGTCTCTTTGGAGGCTTCTACCTTGTCCATTCACGTGGTCAAACTTTTTCATCTTTGAGCTTCCATTCCTCACCAGGATGATTACTCTTCTGTTTCCGTGATTGTCCATCAGGCGTCATGGAAAACGAGGTTACACTCGTAGGTTGCTGAAGCAAAAAACCTTTAGGGTATTCCGGAAACCTATTGTGAAGTCCATATCACGTCCAAGAAGAGCCTGAAGCATCTTGGATCCGTTCCACCCGCCTTCAAATGATTCGTGGGAGAGACAGCCTATCCAAGGTTGTATCAAGTGGTATCAAGTGATGCGACCTAGTTCAGACTCAATGCCAATGGTATGAAGACCACATGTGGATCGGCTAGGTCACTTCTAAAGGTGTGCTTCAAGGGCCCATTCAAAGAGCTAATTGGTCTTATTCATGAGATATTAGACATAAAGAAGGTAGAAGCTCTTGAAACGGCCTTAAGAAAACTTGAACCAGGAAGAAAGCTTAGGAAGTTCGGCAACAATTTTAGCAGCATGAAGGACTAATACTCAGCCTGAATGGACAACCAGTAACTCAACCAAGATGTGTTCGATCAGCATCTTGCACCATGGACGATCAAATGAGGCAGTTTGGTTGACGATGGAGTTTCCAAGGGATTTCAATGGACCTGAGATTATTTTGGATCAGAGGAAACCTTCTTATATTCAAGGATGATCAGAAAACATATTGGACGTGCTAAAGTTGGTCATGTACAAGCCAAGAAGAAAGAGCGGCATGCTTGGTTCAAGATGGGCCTACTGATTTATTTAAAGTGTACTAGGGTTTTACTAAGTGTGAAACCATTATGGGTTGGTTTTATAAACCCATTAGGGTTTGATTTTATTTTTCCTTTTTAGATTAGAATTAGTATTTTCTAGCTATTGTTTTCTTATTTTATCTTTATAAGTCAAACGCAAGACTATATGTAAGGAAAACATTCTTTTTAAAAAACCAGACCTTTTGGCTTCAATTTCGTCTCTTTGGAGGCTTCTACTTTTTCCATTCACGTGGCCAAACTTGTTCATCTTTGAGAATTCATTCGTCACCAGGAAGATTACTCTTCTGTTTACGTGACTGTCCATCAGGCATCAAGAAAACGAGGTTACACTCGTAGGTTGCTGAAGCAAAAAACCTTTAGGGTATTTCGGAACGCTACTGTGAAGTCGATATCACGTCCAAGAAGAGCCTGAAGCATCTTGGATCCGTTCCACCCGCCTTCAAGTGATTTGTGGGAGAGACAAACTATCCAAGGCTGTATCAAGTGTATCAAGTGATGGTGACCTGGGTCAGCCTCAATGCCAATGGTATGAAGACAACACGTTGATTAGCTAGGTCACTTCTAAAGGTGTGGTTCTGGGGGCCATTCAAAGAGCTAATTGGTCTGATTCATGAGATATTGGACAGATAGAGGATATAAGCTCTTGATACGGCCTTAAGAAAACTTGACCCAGGAAGAAAGCTGAAGGAAGTTCGTCCACAAATTCATCAGCATGAACGACTAATTCTCAGCCTAAATGGACGACCGGTAACTCAACCAAGATGTGTGCAATCAGAAGCTTGCACCATGGACAATCAAATGAGGCAGTTTGCTCGACGATGGAGTTTCCAAGGGATTTCTATGGACCTGGGAATATTTTGGACCAGAGGAAACCTTCTTATCATCAGGGCGCATCAGAAAAACATATTGGACATGCTGAAGTTGGTCATGTACGAGCAAAAGAAGTAAATGGTCGAGAGAAGGCCTTATCGGCCCAGAAAAAGAAAGATCGGCCTGCTTGGTTCAAGATGGACCTACTGATTTATTTTAAGTGTACTAGGTTTTTATTAAGTGTAAACCCATTAGGGTTTGGTTTTATAAACCCATTAAGGGTTGGTTTATTTTTCCTTTTTAGATTAGAATTATTATTGGTTTATTTTTCCTTTTTAGATTAGAATTAGTATTTTTTTAGTTAAGGTTTTCTGATTTTGTCTTTATAAGCCAAACGCAAGACCATATGTAAGGACACCATTCTTTTTAATAAAACCAGTGCTTTTGGCTTCAATTTCTCTCTTTGGAGGCTTATACCTTGTCCATTGACGTGGTCAAACTTGTTCATCTTTGAGCATCCATTCGTCACCAGGAAGATTATTCTTTTGTTTACGTGACTGTCCATCATGAATCAAGGGAAACGAGGTTACACTCGTAGGTTTCTGAAGCAAAACAACTTTAGGGTATTCCAGAACCCTATTGTGAAGTCCATATAACGTCCAAGAAGAGCCTAAAACATCTTGGATCCGTTCCACCCGTCTTCAAGTGATTTGTGGGAGAGACAACCTATCCAAGGCCGTATGAAGTGGTATCAAGTGATGGCGACCTGGTTCAGCCTCAATGACAATGGTATGAAGACCACACGTGGATCCACTAGGTAACTTCTAAAGTGTGCTTCACGGGGACATTAAAATAGCTAATTGGTCTGATTCATGAGATATTGGACAAAGAGAAGGTAGAAGCTCTTGATACGGTCTTAAGCAAACTTGAACCAGGAAGAAAGCTTAAGGAAGTTCGGCCACAACTTTATCAGCATGAAAGAGTAATACTCAGCCTGAATGGACGACCAGTAACTCAACCAACATGTGTGCGATCAGCAGCTTGTACCATGGACGATAAAATGAGGCATTTTGGTCGACGATAAAGTTTGCAAGGGATTTCAATGAACCGGGGAATATTTTGGGCCAAAGGAAACCTTCATATCATCAAGGAGGATCAGAAAAAAAATTGGATATGCTGAATTTGGTCATGTACGAGCCGAAGAAGTACATGGTTGAGAGAAGGCCTTTTCAGCCCAAAAAGAAGAAAGATCGGCATGCTTAGTTCAAAATGGGCGTACTTGTTTATTTGAGGTGTACTAGGGTTTTATTAAGTGTAAACCCATTAGGGGTTGGTTTTATAAACACATTTGGGTTGGTTTTATAAACCCATTAGAGATTGGTTTTATTTTTCCTTTTTAGATTAGAATTAGTATTTTTTTAGTTAGGGTTTTCTGATTTTGTCTTTATAAGCCAAACGCAAGACCATATGTAAGGGAACCATTCTTTTTAATAAAACCAGAGCTTTTGGTTTCAATTTTGTCTCTTTTGAGGTTTCTACCTTGTCCATTCACGAGTTCAAACTTGTTCGTCTTTGATCATCCATTCGTCACCAGGAAGATTACCTTCTGTTTACGTGATTGTCCATCAGGCATCACGGAAAACGAGGTTACACTCATAGATTACTGAAGAAAAACAACTTTATAGGGTATTCCACAACCTTATTGAGAAGTCCATATCACGTCCAAGAAGAGCCTGAAGCATCTTGGATCCGTTCCACCCGCCTTCAAGTGATTCGTGGGAGAGACAACCTATCCAAGGCCGTATCACACTCCTTAGAGGTAGATCTATAATTTTTTTTTTCATTTTGTAACTCCTTGTTGCTTAAAGATCTTATCTTTTAAAAACTCTTTTTGTTATTTTAAGCTCTTACCTTAATTTTGAAGTTTTTTTATGTTTTGAAGCCATTTGAATGATTTTCGATATGCAGGTTTTTCAGATTTGAGACAGAATTGAAAGATTTCTAGAGAAGTCTTCTCGGAAGTCTTCTAACATTTAATGGATTAGAAGACTTCTTGGAAGTCTTATGGCGAAGTCTTCTCCAATCTTTCATAACAGATTTGAGCATTTTAGTAAGCCTCCATTTATGACTTTTCTTTATTTGGTAACCTTTTGTTGCTTAAAGCTCTTATCTTTTGAAAACTCTTTTTGTTGTTTTAAGCTTTTACCTTATTTTTGAAGTTTTTCTATGTTTTGAAGCTATTTGGATTCTTTTGTATACACATTTTTTGAGATCTGAGACAAACTTGGAAGACTTCTAGGGAAGTCTTCTCGAAAGTCTTCTAAAATTTAATGGACTATAAGACTTCATGGAAGTCTTCTAGAAAACTTCCTGGAAGTCTTCTAGCATAGTCTTCTCCAATGTCTCTTCTTTCATAACAGATCTGAGCATTTTTCTTCATTTGGTAATTTCTTGTTGCTTAAAACTCTTACTTTTCCCATACTATGTTTTGAATCTTTGATTTAATTTTAGATCTGGAGCTATCAAAGTAGATGAATTATCTGATTATTTGGTAAACATATCTAAGTGTGTCGAAGCTGATGGAAGTTTCAAGTTTGTGGTAGACTTCATGGAGGACTTCCCGGAAGACATTCAAGAAGACTTTATGCATGCGAAAACTACCTGTAAGGCTTCCACAGAGTCTTCAAAATTTATGATGTGTATGTCAGGTGGAGTCTAAACTTATCTATGTGGATGAATGATTTCTAACTTCAAGTGTAATAGTTTTATTTATGGTTTGTTTTGGGATTTGTAAGTACTCTTTTGGTCGTGGATTCTTTTGTAATTAAGTTCTGAATTTCATTCAGGATCTTCAATATCGACTATTATACATAAATTAACAAGAAAATATTAAAAAAATCATTATAATTTTAGAGAAAATGAAAGTTTATTAAACATTGACATATAGACTTCCACGGAAGTCGTTAGAAGACTTCTAGAAATTCTTCCAGATAAGTTTTAAGTGGGAATTTAAAATATAAGCGGGAAATTTTGTCGGGAAAGTAAAATTTAAGTGAAAACTCAAATTTTAAATGAGAAATGAAAATTTAAATTTCATGAAAGTTAAAAAGTATATCTTACGATCTAAGATGACACATTAAACCATACGACTTGATATTTTTGTAGTTACTTAACAATTTTGAAAGTTAAAAACATATCTTAAAGTTACTTAGCAAGTTTACAAAAACTAACATAGAAGACTTTCAAGGAAGTCTTCTCGGATTAGCTAGAAACATTAATAAACATGAATGTTGATAACCTCATAACTAAAACCAATTAAGTTCTTAATTTCATTCAATAGCCTCAATATCGACTAATATACATGAATTAACAAGAGAATACTAAAAGTAACTATAGTTATAGAAAGAAAGAAAGTTTATTAAACATTGACGTAGAAGACTTCCACCGAAGTTGTTCTGAAGACTTCTAGGAAGTCTTCCATTTTAATTTTAAGCGAGAATCTAAAATATAAGCAAAAACTTTAGGCTGGAAATTAAATTTAAGTGGGAAAATCAAATTTTAAATAAAATTTTAAAATTTTAAATTTCATGAAAGTTAGAAGTTATAAAGTATATCTTATGATCCAAGAAGACACATTAAACAATATGACTTGATATTCTTGAAGTTACTTAACACTTTTGAAAGTAAAAAAAAAAACATATTTTAAAGTTACTTAACACATTTACAAAAACTAACGTAAGTCTTCTTGTATTAGCTAGAAACATTAATAAACATGAATGTTGGTAACCTCATAATTAAAACTAATTAAGTTCTGAATTTCATCCAGGAGCCCTAATACCGAATAATATACATGAATTAACAGTAAAATGTTAAAAAGTCATTATAGTTTTAGAGAAAATGAAATTTTATTTAATATTAACGTAGGAGACTTCTATGAAAATCGTCCAGAAGATTTCTAGGAAGTCTTCCATTTAGGTTATTTTTGCAATTGAAAATTTAGAAAGGAAGATTTCCACAGAAGTCTACTCTACAGTAGACTTCTTTGGAAGTCTTCCTTTGTAAATATGAGCTTATGTTTGGTTTTGAAAAAATCTCAAAAATACCAGAAAAAACTTTCCGATATGTCTTCTAGGATAAATATATTAGTTTTGCAATTGACCGAACTGTGTCAGAAAATTTGATTTTTTTCTAGAAGACTTACATGGAATTCTTCAACCAGAAAATTAAAATTTAAATATTTAATTTCAATTAGACGACTTCCATGTGAGTCATCTCAAATTCCTTTTGCAATTGGAAAATAAAACTAAAATATTTAATTTTAACTAGACGACTTACTTAGAAGTCTTATGTGATAACCGAGAACCTCAATATCGACCAATATACATGAATTAACAAGAGAATCTTAAAACTCACTATAGTTTTAGAGAAAATGAAAGTTTAGTAAACATTGACGTAGAAGACTTCCACCAAAGTCAACTAGAAGACTTCTAGGAAGTCTACCATTTAAATTAAGCGGAAATTTAAAATATAAGCGGTAAATTTAGGCGGGAGAGAAAAAATTTAAGCGGGAAATTCAAATTTTAAATGAAATTGAAATTTTAAATGTCATGAAAGTTAAAAAAGGTATATCTTATGATCAAAGAAGATACAATAAACCATATGACTTGATATTCTTGAAGTTATTTAATACTTTTGAAAGTTAAAAAAACATATTGTAAAATTACTTAACAAGTTTACAAAAACTAACGTAAGTGAAGTCTTCTCGTTTTAGTTAGAAACATTAATAAACATGAATGTTGGTAACCTCATAATTAGAACCAATTAATTTTTGAATTTCCTCGAGGAACCCCAATATCAACTAATATACATGAATTAACAAGAAAATGTTAAAAAAACATTATATTTTTAGAGAAAATGAAAGTTTATTAAACATTGAAGTAGAAGACTTCTATGGAAGTCGTCCAGAAGATTTCTTGGAAGTCTTCCATTTATGTCATTTTTTCAATTGAAAATTTACAAAGGGAGACTTCTAGAGAAGGCTACTCTACATCAGACTTCTTTGGAAGTCTTCCTTTGTAAATATTGGCTTACTTTTTGTTTTTGAAAAAATCTCGAAAATACCAGAGAAGATTTTTTGGTAAGTTTTCTAGGATAAATAGGTTACTTTTGCAATTGACCGAATTGTGTCAAAAATTCGAATTTTTCTAGAAGACTTACATGGAAGTCTTCCACCAGAAAAATAAAACGTAAATATTTAATTTTCATTAGACGACTTCCATGTAAGTCGTCTCAGGTAACTTTGGCAATTAGAAAATAAAACTTAAATACTTAGTTTTAACTAGATGACTTTCATGTAAGTCTTCCATCATACGACTTACATAGAAGTCTTTTGTGATAACCAAGAGCCACATTATTGACTGATATACATGAATTAACAAGAGAATGTTAAAAAATCACTATAGTTTTAGAGAAAATAAAAGGTTATTAAACATTGACGTAGAAGACTTCCATCGAAGTCACCCAGAAGACTTCTGGGAAGTCTTTCATTTAAGTTTTAAACGAGAATTTAACATATAAGTGAGAAATTTAGGCGGCAAAGTAAAATTTAGGCGGCAAAGTAAAATTTAGGCGGCGAAGTAAAATTTAAGTGGAAAACTCAATTTTTAAATGGAAATTGAATTTTTAAAAGTAAATCTTATGACCTACAAAGACACATTAAACCATATGACTTGATATTCGAGTTACCTAACACTTTCGAAAGTTAAAAAAAAATATCTTAAAATTACTTAACAAGTTTACAAAACTAATGTAGAAGACTTCTGATCTCGCATAAGCTAGAAACATTAATAAATATGAATATTGGTAACCTCATAATTAAAACCAATTAAGTTCTGAATTTCATCCAGGAGCACCAATATCGACTAATATACATGAATTAACAAGAAAATGTAAAAAGTCATTATAATTTTAGAGAAAATGAAAGTTTATAAAACATTGATGTAGAAGACTTCTACGGACGTCGTCCAGAAGATTTTTTACATTTATGTCATTTTTGCAATTGAAAATTTACAAAGGAAAGACTTCCAGAGAAGTTACTCTACAGCAAACTTCTTTGGAAGTCTTCCTTTGTTAATATTGGTTTACTTTTGTTTTAAAAAAATCTCGAAAATACCAGAGAAGATTTCCCGGTAAGTCTTCTAGGATAAATAGGTTAATTTTGCAATTGACCGAATTGTGTCAGAAATTTGACTTTTTCTACAAGACTTACATTGAAGTCTTCCACCATAAAAATAAAACTTAAATATTTAATTTTCATTAGACGACTTCCATCTAAGTCGTCTCATGTTACTTTTGCAATTGAAGAATAAAACTTAAATATTTAATTTTAACTAGACGACTTTCATGTAACTCTTATGTTAGACGACTTACATAGAGGTCTTCTGTCATAACCAAAGTTTTACAAGAATCTCGGAATAAAATTCTGCAAGACTTCCTTGTAAGTCGTCTACCGGAAGACTAACATGGAAGTCGTCTAGTTAAAATTAAATATTTAAGTTTTATTTTTCAATTTCAAAAGTAACGTGAGAGGACTTACACCGAAAATGAGAAAACTCCAATCGAGAGGTGGGAAGACTTACATGGAAGTCTTCTGACGAAATTCTTCCTTGTAAGTCGTCTAGAGAAAGTCAAATTTCTGACACAATCCAGTCAATTTCAAAACTTACATGTTTGTTCTAGACGACTTACCAGACGTCTTCTATTGTATTTTCAAAAAAATTTTGTTAACAAAGAAAAGTTTGAAGACTTCCAAAGAAGTCACACATAAATTCAATTGCAAAACTAATCCTTGCATTAACCATAAGATTTCCATATAGGTCTTTTCGTTCTAGAAAACTTACACAGAAGTTTGCTAGCAAATAAATATGGAAAAGTTTATCAAAAATCATTGTTAGATACAAAGATGTTCATGTTTAGCTTCTCTAAGCACTCATTACTTTTTAACGAAAGTCGTTCAATCATTCTTGACCAAGAATCATGAACTTGAATAACTCTAGTAAGCTTATAAATTTTGAAATAAAAAAAGTTAGGATTTTAGGATGAAATAAAAGAGGAAGTGAAAGGAAAATGGTTTGTGTATGTAAGAAATAAGAATATGAAGATGTTGATGTTGATTTTAGGTGCATTTAGAGCTTGAAATTGTTAGGTCATGTGTTGATGTATTGATGACAATGATAATGTTGTAAATAAAAAGAAGAAGATTATGATAATTGAGTAAAAAATCATTTTCGTGAATAATCCTAACTTTTAGGGGAATTAGAAATTTCAAAAATATTCATGGGCTAATTTTGTGTTTAACTTTGAAGTTTGATTCATTTTTGCAAAGCCCAAATAACTTTCAAATGATATTTATATACCTTTATGATTGTTACAATATTTTAACGATGCAACTCTTTTCTGGCCTTCCGAACAATGCAGCATAATTGTGGAAATGAGCGAACTTCCTTATACCGGAGATTGCCTATCATGGGTCGGAAGAAGACACAATTACCTCATCAAGTGTCGACTCGACCGAGCAATGGGGAACGGAGATTGGTTCAACTTATTCTCTAGCTCCACGAGCCAGTACCTTCGATTTATGGGATCCGACCATCGCCCTATTATCACCCACCTTTCAAACCGTAGAAGCAAGGCATGGAAGAAATTCCGGTTCGATAAAATATGGCTCTCAAAAGCAGGATTTGACAGAATCGTACGAGAAGGTTGGGCAGATACTGAGGCTGAAGATGATATGGCCCTCCACGAGCGCATTAAAAAATGTAGATCCACAGTCGCTCAATGGAGACGCAACGAGAACTACAATTCCCAGAAAGCCCTGGAAGAACTCAAGGATAAACTTGATAGAAGCCATGTGGACCAGTCACTCTCGACAATAGAAATCGCCTCAATCCAAGACCAGCTACGAAAAGCATACGAGGAAGAAGAAACCTTTTGGCAGCAGAAAAGCAGGAATTTATGGTTAAGAAAAGGTGAACGCAATACGAAGTTCTACCACGCCACAACAAAACTTCGACGAGCGAGAAACCATATTTGTGGACTCAATGACAACGAAGGAGTCTGGTGGGAAAAAGATCAAAAAGTAAAATCAATAGCAGTGGACTACTTCTATAACCTCTTCTCTTCATCCACTCCGATGGACATCGAAGTGTCTCTAAACTATCTAGAGAAGTCCATCTCTCCAGAAATGAATGAGAACCTATGCAAAGATATTTCTCCCACTGAAATCAAGAAGGCGGTATTCTCCATCCAACCAGAAAAAGCCCCAGGACCCGATGGTATGACAGCATTGTTTTATCAAAAATATTGGAACATCATCGGGCCCAAAGTAATCCGGATGGTACAAGAGTTCTTCAATTCTGGATCCTTTGACCCACAATTGAATGGGACAAATATATGTCTAATTCCCAAAACAGACCGACCGAGAGATATGGCTAATTTCCGACCCATTAGCCTGTGCAATGTGAGCTATAAAATCATCTCGAAAATCTTATGCCAAAGGTTGCGCCGTCTCCTCCCAAGCATAATATCGGAAACCCAATATGCTTTTGTAGCAGGAAGAGCAATTGCAGATAATATCCTATTAGCTCAGGAAGCTTTCCACGCCTTAAACACCCAGAATAGGTGCAAAAATGAATTCATGGCAATCAAAACCGATATGAGCAAGGCCTACGATAGAGTGGAATGGGACTTCCTCGAAGCAATGCTCCTAAAAATGGGTTTTAGTGAAAAATGGACATCCTGGGTCATGAAATGTGTTAGGTCGGTCTCATATAGCGTGCTAATAAACGGGAACCCAACTGGTCACATAAAACCAACTAGAGGACTGCGGCAAGGCGATCCACTATCGCCGTACCTATTTATCCTCTGCACAGAAGTCCTTATAGCCAATATAAAGCAAGCAGAAAATCTGGGACAAATCTCTGGTCTCAAAGTGGCACAAGCAAGCCCCCCGATATCTCATCTCTTATTTGCGGACGACAGTCTCTTCTTCTGCAAAGCTGCCCCAGAGCAATGCAGGAGCCTCCTAAATGTCCTGAAAGTATACGGGAACGCATCAGATCAAAGAATAAATTTTGGGAAATCAGCTATTACTTTTGGGAAAAAGATCCCTCAAGATAGCAAGAATCACCTGAAAAGAATTCTCAGTATACCCACAGAAAGTGGGTGGGAAATACCTAGGCATTCCAGAACAACTCCAAGGATCAAAAACCCAGATCTTCGCATATGTGCAAAACAATCTCCACCAGAAAGTAAACGGATGGAATGCGAAATATCTCTCTAAAGCCGGAAAAGAAATTATGATAAAATCAGTAGCCTTTGCAATTCCGACATTCCCAATGTCGTGTTACCTTCTTCCTAAAGGTCTCTTCAGGAAGATCACTAGTGCAATCACAAAATTTTGGTGGAGTTCAGGCTCGAATACCAAAGGTATGCACTGGATAGCATGGGACAAGCTTTGTCAGTCAAAAAAAGATGGAGGAATTGGCTTTTGTTCACTCGAAGAATTCAACCTAGCCCTACTGGCTAAGCAACTCTGGAGATTGGAACTAAAGCCAAATTCCCTACTCACACGAGTACTGAAAGGAAGATATTTCTGGAGTTCGCATCCTTTTAAGGTGACCAAGGCCTCCAGGCCATCCTATGGATGGAGAAGTATCATGGCAGCCAAAGACTTGGTTACAAAAGGCACTCGACGTACAATTGGAACAGGGGAACACACACTCGTGTGGGAAGATCCATGGATACCGGATAAAATCGCAAGACCACCTATCACACCACCGATCTATAACCCCGAGCTGAAAGTATCGGACCTCATTGATCCAGTAAGGAAAGAATGGGACACAACCAAGCTCAGAAGCCTCCTACACCCACAAGACATCCCATTAGTACGCGGTCTGCATATTAGCAAGAATCCTATCCCAGACAGTTACTGCTGGAACCCATCAATTTCTGGGAAATACACTGTTAAGTCAGGTTATATTCTCGCAAGGGAGGGAAAAAATAGCGAGTTTGATTTTCAAAACCAGCTACCATCCCTCAACCCACTAAAGGAAAAAATCTGGAAACTAAAAACGGGGAAAAAAATCTGTCATTTCATATGGCAATGCATATCGGGAGCAGTGGCTGTTAATGAAAGATTGGTCCATAGGCACATTGGAAATGATCAGAGCTGCCCCAAATGCGGACATGCAGAGGAAACAATCAACCATATGATTTTTAAATGTCCCCCCGCTCTACAATGCTGGGCTTTTTCGACGATCCCGTCATCCCCAGGAACCTTTCCCTCCCAAAACCTCTACACAAATATAGAGTATCTAATCTCGAGGAACCGGTGTGGAGGGAATCTGGAGGAAGCAACCCGAATCTTCCCCTGGCTAATATGGTATATCTGGAAAGCACGTAATGAAAAATTATTCAATGGACGAAACTTCTCTCCTATGGATACAAATGATCTCGCATTACGAGAATGCAACGCTTGGTTTCTCGCAAATCTCGAAGAGGACCCTGAAGAGAGCACCCCAGAGGTCTTATCTAGGAGCTATAGGGAAACCCCAACCTTCACATGTCGCATAGATGGTTCATGGAAAACTGACGAAACCACAGAGGGAATAGGATGGATTTTACATCTACAAGATGGTTCAATTGATTTACTCGGGCTCAATGGTAGACCCAAAGGAATCTCTCCCCTTCATACTGAACTCAAGAGTCTAATATGGGCTTTAAAATGTTTGGTTCGATATCAGCGCTTCTGCAACCATTTTGTTACGGATTCGCAAGAACTAGTTAAAATGATCACCACGCCGGAAGATTGGCCAGCCTTCGCACCGGAACTCAGTGAGTTCAAAAATCTATGGGAAACCTTTAACGGTGCCGAAGTAGTTTATGAGAGCAGATCCAATAATGCCCAAGCAGATTTCCTTGTAAGACAAGCTCGAACAAGGAAACGTATTTTCTCATACGTCAACACGAACGTTCCACATTGGATGGACACCACCAACTCGCCTTTCGCGAATTCGTACTAAGACTTATCTTCAGTACCTTGTAGTGACAAAAAAAAAAGGAGAACAATTTCGACAAAACCATTCTTATGCAATACGAACATAGTTATTTGTTACATTGACTAACTCATATGGTTATATTCTTTATTTTGTTTTCATTTTGCTTATCAGCCAAATTAACCCATTAGATGAATTCTCTAAACTATACAAAAAGTTCCTTGTTCCCCTATATTTTTACAGCCTTTATACAACCCCTAGATTATCTCATGAATTGAATACTTAAGAATTTTTCTATTCAATTCCAAAAATATATTTAAAGTCTTTTAATCACAATTAAGTAACTAAAAAGCGGTTATGAAATCACATTAGCCTTAACCAAAACGAGAAAATCCACGAATACAAACCAAAATTCACATTAACCCAGGCAAGATTCTTTTACATTTTTTTTTCCTCCGCGGCAATGGAGTCTTTGACGACTGAGACTTTGGATATGTAACATTGGTTGAACATGGATGCTAATATAAAGCAAGAAACTTGCAACAATAGAATTGTTTATGAAGCCAAGTGGACCAAGGCTGCAAGCCTGCAACAATAAAACTGTTTATGAAGCTAAGTGGACCATGACTGTGAATTGATTCAAAAGCTAAGTGTAGCAAGAAACCTTCAAGGCTGCAACAATGTCTATTTGTTAGTGCATCATCATGAAGTGGCGGAGCATAGATCCTACAAGATTTTTTTGTCCTCACTTACTTATGTTTCATTCTTTGCATCAAAGACCATTAGAAACAAACATAAATTGTTAGTATCTATAGTTATATGTAAACCACAGAGCATAGTAGGCATTAGACTGAGATTGACTTCGTTTTGATAAGATTCTACACACTGAAAATATTACATACGTGTTAAAATTAAATTTTGTTCACAAGGGAGCAAAACCATATGAATTGCAGGCCTGGTACAAGGATTTATGGAAGAACACAAACAAAATAATAGAACAATAAACACTCTCAGCTATAACGTAACGTACAATCCATAGCTACATGCTAATCTTTTTTGTATTGTTCCAGTTTTATTGGATGTCTCCAAAAGAAAAAAAAAGTAAAAGTAAATTTAACTACACCAAAGAACTTATTAATATTCACTGTTCACTTCTTGCTTCTCCCTAGGGTTTTTGCACCGCTCTTTCTCGTTTCTGGTGGTCGCCTCCGTCGTTTCAGGTGACTGTCAGGCCTTGTCTCTACCTCTTATTTTTGTATGTGTTTATGTGTCCTCGTCGTTATCTCCTTCCCCTGTCTCTCTGCAGCTGCCTGAAGCGGCGACGGTCCGGTTCCCCGTTTAGATATAGAGTCTTACCTGCTTCAGGTTCAGATCTCAGAGGTTGCAGCTCTTCAGGATGGTGCTATGCTCCTCTACAGCTCTGCTTTTTCGTCTTCAGGCGAGGCTCTGTCCGGATTTATTTTGTATCACTGTTGTTTCGGGTTGGCGTAAGTGGTGTTGCAGAGCGGTCGGAAGCTGTACGAGCTCTTATTTCAAGGTTTGAAGGCACCTTTCTCTCAGTAGCTTGTGGTGTCCAGCTCTTGACACGTCTTGGTTTCTTTGCCTGAATTTTTGCTATTCTGGCTTTTCAGCTTTGTTCCGCTACTCTTTAGGTTTGATATAATCCACTTAGGATTGATACTTAGTTTCAAGTTTGCATTCAGCTACAAGTTATCATGGTAAACTTAGTCACAAATTCAAAAATTTGTATAATAATTAACATATTACTACAAAAACATACATATCTCCGAAAGAGTATTCTCCTTTTTGACAGGCGATTTCCTAGTAAGACATCACGTATCACTTGGCGGCTCAAACTCGTTCTGGCTAGCAAGACATGAAAATCTCCAACACAAGATGATAGTATTTCTATCAACCACAATTGGCTCATAGCACAAAGCTCTAACAAAGACTTACTCTCATTTTACTGTATCTCCCAACCTGATTTCATCAATAATAAACACACGAACCCTAAACCCAATTTACTACCCAGATTTCAGGTTGTGTTCTTTGTTAATGCTAACATGGTTTCACAACATGTTTTAGTTAGTTAATACTACCTCCGTTTCACTTTACTTGTCGTTTTGGGTTTGTGCACGCAGATTAAAGAAACATTTAATTTTACATATTTTCTAGATAAAAACACAATTACCTATACACCTAACCACATTTCAACCAATAACAAAATAGAATAACATATAAAACTAATAAATTCTGCATTGAAATTATAAAACGACACTTATTTTGAAACGAAAAATTTTCCCTACAACGACATATAAACTGAAACGGAGGGAGTAGCAATTAAAAGATTTTAAGCAAATTTTTCTAATTGAATAGAAAAAAATAGTTTATGTGTATAATTAGATGATCAAATTTAGGGAGATTTTAAATGACTATAAAAATATAGGGAGATTAATGTGGGTATATATAGTTATGGATGTTTAAAGAAATCCAACTATACACTCATGACTGAATCTACTGATACTTAAAGGGGATATGAGCTTTATTCAGCCTATCCACATCAACAAATAAAATCAACCAATCAAAATACATCAAACAACCACTTCATTTACCATGTCATAATATTGACAAATAATTATAACTTTTTTCTTCTGCTCTTCCTCTTCCCAAACGAACAAATTACAGCCTTTATTGTTTTAGTCTCTATCCATATTTTTCTTCTCCCTCACCATAAATTATGTTTCAGATTTTCACGGCGGCTAACATCAGTAGCGAGGAGTCTCAACTTCGGAGTTTATGGTCCGATTATATTCATGTTACATGAATTATTTTTGCATCGCAGTGAAGCTTTCTTTGGAATTGATATGACATGTAAATTTTGGTGTCGTTTGTATTAAGAAATTTTGGTGTTTTGGCCTTTTTGGTTTCGTTTGTGATAATTAGAATTCCAATTCTTTACATATATTGAAGGAGTTAAATAAAACGGAACCCTTGATGAAAATACCAGACTTTGACATCTCATAACGTGAAGATGTGAAAGTCGTTGAAGTGACATGTCATGACGATTGGTTGTCTTTCTTGAGTATTTCTCATCCTTGTGCTTTGCATGTTTGCTATTAACTTACTGTCGATTTCACTTTCCCACAAAGCTTTAAGTTTGGTTATTGCTAACTTTTTTTTGTTCATGATTCATGATGATATCCTCCAAAGAGTGTCTTTTGTTACACTCTTGATTCTAAGTTCAGAATTTTAAATAGGCAATGTAGGTCGAAGAAAATGGAGCTCATGCTATTCAGAATAACTGTGGTAGACGTGATGCAGGAAGCTGAAGACTCTGCTAAGAAAGAAGCTGGGGTATTACCCAAACCGTTTTCATGAGGCTGCTGCTCAGGCACCACTAGAGCCTATTAGTGACAGGGTCAAGATTATCATTACAATACAGGACAATGATGGACATAAGCAATTTCTGGTTAGTGCAGTACGTTTTCTCACTTCTTGTAAGTTGCAACTTATTAGCCAACCATTCATTAACTAAAAGATTAATATCTAAGCTGTATGGTTGTTTATTCATAAGTGCACATTGCACAACGAAACCTCTGCTCCACACACCGGCTTTAATGCATTAAAATAATTAACACGAAAAACATGACTATGATTTTTTTGAAATTTTTTTATCTGTTGAAGAACATAACTATGACCATCTCACTATGATTTTAAACCTTTACAGTAAAAAATATTTAAATCAATATTTTTAATTTTTTGGTAATTATTAATTTATATAATTATTAACTTAACAAGAGATTCTTTTCAGATTTGTATTCGAAAAATAATTGTCAATCTAGAAAAAAAAATATTTCGCGACATTGTATACTAATTTTGTAGTTTTAGATTTTGTATATTTTTATTAGATTATTTGATATAATTTAAAGTATAAATGTAGAAAGAAAAATAATTGTTTTGTTTATGTTTATATAAATCTTATTTGTTATATATAACAATTATTATGATTTTAATGAGATTATGTCTTCATCTGAGAGTTTTTAAAACTTTATCAACTTATATTTTATAAAATTATACTATATTTTATATTATCTTGATTTCGACTTTGATCAAGATTATTTTACAAAGTTTCTATTGTATATGTAAAAGAATTTTGGAATATCTTTCTATTATTTTACTGGTATACTAAAATTATAAAATAATCTAAAATATAATATAATATAATATAATATAATATTTTATTATTAATAAATTTTAATATTGTACAATACTTAATGAACTCGATATGAATTTATACATCACTAAACGTTAAAGTGAAAAACAAATCGTAAAAAGGAAACATTACACCAAAAACGTAAAAAGGAAAATAAAATAAATAACAGCAAGTAAACATTAAAGATGTATAAATTAACACTAAAGTGCTAAAATTTGATAAGATAAAGTCAACCACATAAAAAAGTAATCTTCTCATTTTAATGTAATTATAAAAAAAAACAAATTTTGATCAAATAATTCATCTACTACATATCAAAGTCAATCAATTTTTACTAATGCAGACTTTTCAGAATACAAGATCAAACAAACTACATAAAATAAACGAAGTAAAATTAGAAAAATATAAATAAAGCAATATAAAAAAAAAATATAACATACACATCTATTTTATTATGTTTTTGGTTTTGATTGGTGCATCGATAGCTAGATTTTTATTTTAAATGGTTAGATTTCACAATTATATGTTTGTAATTTAATTTAATAATTTACGTAGTCTAAAAGCTATATTGAATTAATAAATTAAAAGTTTGTAATAATATCACCATTTATACATTTTTAACGGTTTCATCTAGAGTTAGGGTCTAAATTCAGTATGATACTTCAAACACAAAAAATAACTGTATGAAACTAATACTAAATTCAAAAGGACAAAAATATCAATAAAAACTTGAGGTATCTCCATCTAATTTTTGTTGTAGACATTTTATGGGTTTATTAATACCAAACCATGTAGAAAAATTTAAAACATAAGTGAATAAAAATGAATACAAAGAAACTCATAATACATAATCCGCGCGTAGCGCGGTCACGAATCTAGTTAATATAACTTGAAATCATATAGAATTCTAATGTAATGCCAAGATTATTGATTATATTACCATGATTTGCATTAATTTTTGTATAGTATATAGAATTCATGTGACCGAATGAATTAAAAACACATTAAAGCCTGAAAAAGTAGATTTTTTTTAAAGTTTGTTTTCCATATTTTTTACGAAATTAAAATTGAATAGTCCGATTAGTTTAGTAAATTTTCTCTTAAATTTTAATTATTAAAATAGTTTATAATTTTTCTATGAATTTTTTTAAAATTATTTTTTCAAAATTAATCAATATTTTGATTAAAATATCAATACTTATAAAATAATGGTAGTTTTATTTATGTTGGCACCGTAGTACAACATGATTTTTTGGACACTGATATATTAAATGGACAAAATAATTAATTTAACTATTAAATTATAAAATAAAAATAGGGAAATTTAAATACAAAAAAATACCCAAACATCAATC
The DNA here is from genome assembly GCA_905132765.1 of Moricandia arvensis. Taxonomy (NCBI): domain Eukaryota; kingdom Viridiplantae; phylum Streptophyta; class Magnoliopsida; order Brassicales; family Brassicaceae; genus Moricandia; species Moricandia arvensis. The sequence continues at coordinate 97,077 of CAJHQP010000732.1, read as the reverse complement.
CAATACAAAAGTAACTCAAAAACCTTTTGAAATTACAAACAACCTCTTATGACCAAACAAAAGAACCATAATTTATTTTTAAGAATATAACCCTGGGAAGTCTTCTAAGTCTTTTGAGTTTATGGAAGTCGTCTAGAAGATTTCCTAGGAGTCGTTTTATATAGTTGATATTAAAAATATTTTATAAATTTTATATAAAAATTCTAGGACGAAAAATTGAAATCATGTAATTATAAACATTTGTAAATGATTTAAATTAAGATATATTAAAATTGAATTATTTTCAACATAGTTGAGTGAATGTAGTGGGTCATGGTATTCTTTGGTTTAGGGTTTGATAACATGTGTTGTATTATTGTTTGTATTATTCGTGTTAGTTTTTGGAAAGCTCAAATCTTTATTTGAAAAAATAAATTTTTACTGTTTTGTTCTTTGTAGATTAAACACTTTTTAAGTTTAATTTGATTTTAATGAAGTGTTTAATTAGTTAATTAAGTTTATGGTTTATTTATGGTGTAGATGACTTCCAGTAAGTCGTCTGATGAATAGTATTTAGGGGTGGAAGACTTCCACGAAGTCTTCTCGTGGTTTTTACATGAGACGACTTTCAGAAATGTCGTCCATAACGGACCGAACTTTAATTTTATCATTATACATTCAACTGAACCAGATAATTTACCAGACATATATATACTATTTTTCACTGTATGTAGAAAATCACGAAACCCTAGTGCCGTTTCTCTCAGAGGCAATATCGAAGGGCAAATCTTCTTTTTCCGTCGAATCTCTCTTTTCCATCGTTCTCACTGCCGGTAATCTCTCCTTTTACAAAGAATCTCATTTCTCCTTCATGCCGAAGAGTATTAAAGTAGATTAAACTAATCATCTGCTTCCTTTTTTCAGATCTGAAACCGCATTTCGTTGAACTCCGCCACCAGTAAGTTCTTCCTCTTTTCTGTAAAGTTAAATGTTATGACTTAAGGCATTTGGCCGCCATTAAATCCATAAAGTAGTAGTCTTGACCCCGTTGAATTTTGTAGATCTTTAACCGCTGGTGTCGTTGGCGGCCATACCTTCTCTGCCCGTAAGTAAATTAAGGTTTTTCCGGGGTTGTCATCTTCTCATTCTAGTGAAAGACTACTCAGAAGACTTCCTGAAAGTCTTCCTGGAAGTCTTTTGAGAAGTTTTACACTCTGGAAGACTTCCTGGAAGTCTTATGAGAAATCATCTCACTTAAATTTACATGCAAGTCTTCCAGTATAGGAATTTAGAATATTATGTTTGGTTTTTGTTTGAGATGTTGGTTTTTGATTGTTTTGCATACCAAAAATGGATTTACCAGAACTGCCCCAAAGAATATATACATTAGGGGAATAGTCCATTCCCATCAAAAGCATTTCCTATCATACATATGAGTCAAAATTGCTTACTGCTGTAAGGCGAGATCTTCATGATGACGAATATGAGGAGCTGAAGGACTTAAAGTTGGAAGTGTTCATCAAATTCAAGGAGCTGAATTTTGGATGGGCATCAAGGCTGGTACATTCTATTCTTACTTTCCATAACATTAAGAAGAAGTATGAGATTTGGAGCCTCGTTGATCTAGAACCAGTGAGGTATTCACTGATAGAGTTTGAACACCTCACTGATCTGAACTGCGATTACATCGAGGACCTAGAAAATCCGAGGTGTGAGGTTACAAAAGAGATGGATTCTTTCTGAGAGATGATGAGAGTTTATGTCGACGTTGGTACAACTTCTGAGCAGATAATAGCAGCATGTGAGAGATGCCAAGAGTGGACTCAGGATGATCGCATGCGGCTCGGATACCTCGCCATATTCACTGGATTCATTGAGGGGAGAAAATACTCAACCGCTACAAGGGCTAGTCTTGCAAGGCTAGTGATGGTTTTAGAAGAATTTGATAATTATCCATGGGGGAGAGAGGCGTTCAAGGTGTTTATGGACTCTCTGAGGGGAAAATATTTGAAAAAAACTTACACTGTTAATGGGTTTGTACAAGTTATCCAGGTGTGGGTCTACTATGCTCTGCCATAATTGGTTGCTAATTATGGAAATCACATTCCAAACAGACCGTCTCCACCGTGCTGGCTTACAAGGGTGGCAAAGAACGCATATGTTATAAAGAGGCTATCAACATACAAGTATTTAAACATCACTCCCTAAGACTTTGCAAAGTACTTATATTTAAGTCTTCTGAGAAGTCTTCAAGAAAAGACTACCCAGAAGACTTATAGTTAAGTCTTCTGGGAAGTTTTCCAGAAAAGACTACACAGAAAATTTATAGTTAAGTCTTCTGAGAAGTCTTTCAGAAGACTTAAGTATGACTCGAGTCGAAGATTTTTCAGAAGACTGAACTATAAGTCTTCGATGAAGCTTTTTTTGAAGACTTTTCAGAAGACTTAATAATAAGTCTTCTGCGAAGCCTTTTTTGAAAGACTTTTCAATAGTATTTTACTTCCATCTTTGTTAATCTGTCAAATATCTAAGTTGATATCTTTTATTTACTGCAAACTAACATGATCAAATTTTTTGAAAAGGATTTTGGTGAAATGTTTTACAATGGGACTTTGATGTAGAGGATACGGCCGCAGAGAACATAACTAAAGTCATGTTTATTGAGAAACCTAAATGGAAGTGAACCATGGATTGCTGGAAACTTGTCGAAACTAAACCGTGGGTCAATCCAATGACGTAGGTTTTCTATGTGAAGAATGAAGAGTGTGCAGCGAAGACAAAGACTGTTGTGAAGGAAGAGAGTGGAACACCTCCAAAGAAAGCTCGTAAAGAGACTTCTATTGAGGCTCATGCAGAGGCTCGTAAAAAGGCTCCTAAAGAGGCTCGTTCAGAGGCTTCTATGGCTGTTGTTAGGGTGACCAAAGAAAAAAAACACCTGGTTCTCCAAGTTTGTGGTATCACATCCTCCGAACCCCATTATCATTGCTCATTGACTCGCTAAATTTCTATACACTAATTCACTTTACATTCTTAGAAGACTTACCACTAAGTCTGTCAGAAGACTTACCAGTAATTTTCAATTAATTCTTCTCTAGAAGACTTCACATATGACTTATATGAAAGTCCTTTGTAAAGTCTTTTAATGAATACTTTCCAGAAGACTTACTGGTAAGTTTTCCAAAATTGTTAAATTTGTCTGACTTGTATTCTTTTATATACAACATATGGTTGCTTTTATGAATTTATTGAGGCTTCGGTACCAGAAGAATCCACAACATTTTAGGAGTGAGAAAATGTGCTTTCTTGATGATTTCTCGCGTATGTGGACAGACAAGTACGAGAACTTTAAGAGCTCCCAACCCGATCACAACGGTGTAGGAAGAAGGCTCCCTGGCGGCGTGTGGGATATTTATGCAGGCATAGTACCAACCTTTTGCCAATCTAAGAAGTTTGAGGACTGGAGGTGGATGATATATATGCACCAGAACTACAAGAACAATCATTGGATTCCTATATGGATATCGATCCCTAAGAAGCACATAGTCATCTGGGACAACATTGTCAAACATATTAAACTTGAAAAACTTGTTGAGGTAATGGATCCTTTTATCACAATGATCCCTTATTTGCTTGTTGAATGTGTTTCCTTTGATGAAAAACGTTTCAAATACACACTGGAGAAATTCACATACGAGAGAGTGACAGCTGAAGTACCTCCGTGTCGAGCTGGTGATTGTGATGTGTACACTCTGAAGTACATTTGAATGTCATGCTCTTGGCATGTCATTTCCTCCACTCTTTTGTGATAACAATGTGAGGGCTATCAGGGAGAAGATGGCGTGGGATATATTTCAAGAGACCCCTGGCTCTTTGACAATGAACCTTTGACAATAGGTTCACATGGGCATCCTCCAAATACGTTGCAAGTTCCGGGTTTTCACTCCGTATCTCATCCATGTATCGGTTAAAATCGTAAACTGTATGAGCATAAGCAACACCTTTGATCAAGTACAAGAGATGCTTGCCTGTATACTTTTGGACAATGTTTTGTTGTAGGTGATAAAAACAATTCCTCGGGTTGCCGAAGGAAACACCTTATCACACACATTTTAATTCTTGTGTGCCGGTTGGAGACCATCACCAAAGCATACTGATCAGATATAGAACTCCCTAATTTTGTGGAAAAACTATTCCCAAGAATCTTCATTTTCAGCATCTACGATTCCAAAAGTCAATGGAAATATATGAAAATGACTATCTTGTGCGGCTGCAAATAACATAACACCTCCATACTTCCCACTTAGGTAAGTCCCATCCACAACGATGACCCTTCTCTGGTACTGAAAACCTTGAATAGAAGCTCCAAAAGAGAGAAATAGATACTTAAATCTTTTCTGAGAATCAAGTTCTATACTAGTGATAGAACCCGGATTTCCTAATGAGATTTGCTCCAAATATGAAGGCATTCGCTCATATCCATCTTCTGATGATCCTCTCACCAATTCTTGTGCATATAACAATGCTATGTATGAAGTGGTGTAATCAAATTTCATGCCAAACATGTTCTTCATTGCAACTTTGATATGCTGCAGAGTCAACCCATCAATGATTCCAACTCGATTTATGAAAAGCATACCAATATACTTCGGAGTACATTGCTTCCGCTGAGTAAGTCGATCTGTCACAGAACATGTATGAGTTTCCATGTACTTGGTTACCCAAAACGTGTTTGTCCCATGTTTCACACTCGCTCTGATCTTCCATCCACAACCATTAACACGGCATTTTGGCACAGTAGAGTTTTTGTTGACTTGTAAATTCTGAAGGAGAACTTACGCTTCACCGCTATCAACCACAACTCTGAAACTAGTGTATCCTTACTAACAAAACTCTGGTTGGCATAGATATTTTTAGCATACGAGCTTCCTCCTTCACTACCATATGTCCCTTTGAAATATTAAAAAACATATCATCTTCTTCTTGCTCATCCTCATCTTTAACTTTTCCATACTCATTGTAATCCTCACCATCACCAACCGCTTCAGCAACATCAGGGATATCAACAGTCTCCTCCCCATCATCTTCATCCCCTTCTTCACCTTCATCATATTCCTCCCCTTCATCTGAAACCGTTCTCATCTTGCTAAGGCTTGATACACAAAGACGTACTTCATGCTTTTTAGTTATGTCGAGCAAGTTCCAAACTTGTCTATCACTTGTAACATGAATATGAGGGGTACCTGGAGCCATATGTTGCATCATTGCTTCTGGTAATGAGTAGGTTAACTCCACAACCTCTGTGTTCATGTCCAAGTTATAATCTTCTTGAGTCATTTCAACAAGTTCAGCATGTGTCGAATCTTCACTCAAAAAGAGCATTCTTGCTCCTTTGAAATTATTAACCACAAAATCCCAAGAGTCTTATTTCAACAACAATTCTCCATACACTACAGGTAACTGACGTATCATTTGAAAAAATCAAACTAAAACACATTAGCAAACATAGAACATCAACTTCAAAAACTTCAACCGAGAAGACTTCCCCAGAAATCTTCTCTTATTAGCTAGAAACTTTAATAAGCATGAATTTTGGTAACCTCATAAATATCCCCAATTAAGTAATAAATTTCATTCAGTAGTCTCAATAATGATTAATATACATGAATTAACAAGAAAATGTTATAAGTCTTTATAGTTTTAAAGAAAATGAAAGTTTATTAAACATTGACGTATACGACTTTCAAGGAAGTCTTCCAGCAGACTTCTAGGAAGTCGTCAACAAGGTCATTTTTGCAGTTGAAAAATTACAAAGGAAGACTTCCAGAGAAGTCTACTCAATAGCAGACTTCTTTGGAAGTCTTCCTTTGTAAATATTGGCTTACTTTTGTTTTCAAAAAAATCTAAAAAATACTAGAGAAGACCTCCTGGTAAGTCGTCTAGAATAAACATGTTAGTTTTGCATTTGACCAAATTGTGTCAAAAATTTGATTTTCCCTAGACTACTTACTTGTAAGTCGTCTAGCTGAAAAATAAAACTTAAATATTTAATTTTTACTTGACGATTTATATGTAAGTCGTCTCATGTTACTTTTACAATTGTAAAATAAAATAAAATATTTAATATTAACCAGACGGACTACATGTGTCTTCCGTCAGACACCTTACATGGAAGTCATTTGTGATATCCAAAGTTTGACTAGAATATCGGAAAAAAAATCTGGAAGACTTCTGTGTAATTCGTTTTCCGAAAGACATACAAGTAGGTCGTCTAGTTAAAATTAAATATTTAAATTTTATTTTTCAGTTGCAAAAGTAATCTGAGACGACTTACATATAAGTCTTCTAGTAAAAATAAAATATTTAAGTTTTAGTTTTCAGCTAAAAAAGTCAAATTTTTTATACAATTTGGTCAAATGCAAAACTAACATGTTTATCCTAGACGACTTACCTAGAGGTCCTCTTTGTTATTTTTGAGATTTTTTTGTTAACAAATAAAAGTAGAAGACTTCCAGATAAGTCATCTCTAAAAACACATATAAAAGTCAATTGCAAAACTAACCTCTGCATTGACCATAAGACTTCCGTGTAAGTCTTCTACATCCAGAAGACTTACATGAAAGTCTTCTTGGCAAACAGATCTGGAAAAAAAATCGATTTCATACGTTAATTTAGTGAAATAACTTCCTTAGCACACAAAAGTCTTCTCCAAGCACACAAAAGCTCAAATGAAAGCGACCCACCAAGAATCATAAGCTTGAATGGCTCTATGAACCATAAAATTTTTGAATGAAAATCTTGGTTTTTTTGATGAATTTAGAGAGAAAGTGAAAGAGATGTTGTTTTTAGTTCATAAGAAATGTGATAGGAGTGTAAATCGATTTTAGGTGCATTTAAAGCTTCAAACTGGTTGTTCACGGTGGTTGGTGTATTGATGAAAATGACATTATTGTAAATACTTGCTGAAGATGAAGATGATAGAGTAAAATATTTATTTTTGAAAAAGTAATGACATTTTTGTGAATAATTTGAACTTTTTGGGTGAATAGGGCAAATAAAAATTTTAAAAAAGATCATGAGTTAGTTTTGTGTTTGAGTTTTGAGTCATATTTACAAAAAGCCAATAAAAATATCAAGTTTTACTATTAAATATCTTATCAAAAGTTAGTTTTGATAATTTATTGAAATTTTCCTTAAACGTTAGAAAATTAAAAAGAGAAGAGGATCAATATCTCAAATGAGATACTAGATACTCATGAAAAACGTTTTTAACAAATTAACCAAATAATTGAATTATACTCGCTTTGTTCTAAAGTGTATTATGTACAACTATTAAAAAGTTACTTTTTACTTTAAAGTATCATTAAAATATAACTTTAAAATTGTTCAACCAAATGCAAAATGCACTACAAAATATTATTACTTACACTATTTTCAATAAAGTTAACAATTACCTAAAATATAAAATATCTTATATTGAAACATCGAAAATCCTCTTTATTTAAATATTATTAAAAAATTATTCTCTGACCTCAGTTGAGGCACATTAGCAATTATATTGGTTTTACTAAGAAATATTACTCTATCCAGTAAACTAGATGAAAAGACATTTATAGGGTTTATTGAATCAAGGATTTTAGAAAATTCAACATCTGAGTAAATCCAAGAAAAATCTGAGATTTGAATAAATATAAAAAAAAATCACAAATTTATAGGTTTTTGAAGAAATTTTGGAGTTTTTGAAAAAACATTTTAAATTTAAAATATTTTTTATTTCTTAAATAACTATTGATATTATTATCATTTTATTAAATATCTAAAATATAAAATTTTTAGAATTGATGTTCAAATAATGTTTTTTCATTTCAAACAGTTTAATTTCCTTTTAAAAAATGTGAAGTAAATTCTTTTATTTTTTTAGTAAAAAAATATCATCATAGGAGGTGGTATTTTGATTCATTTTTTAAATTATAAAATATCATTCAAACACTACCAAATCCCATTTGATAGATTTTATTGAAAAGTAGATATATGTGTTAAAGGAACAATCAAAGGCTGAAATATGATTTGTCAGTTCAATTTTAAATGCTCCCTTAGTCGTACTGATAGCTGGCCTAGTGTTGTCTTGTACTCTGCTTTTGGCTTGGACCTGAGACTGTTGTTGACTGGATAAGTACATGATTTTGGTGGGCTTTGACTTGTTTATTGGGCTCCGGATGAGGCCTGATCATCTTCAGAAAACATCTTGGCATTTCCCTTCTGCTCTCTAGTCAAAGGTACACGAGTTTGCTTTGTATTACCTAGTTCTGCTTTGGTATGCAGAGTATAAGTTGGTGTAGCTCTAACATCCCCCCCTTCAAACTTGGTGTAGGTCGTACATCAACACCCAGTTTGTAGCGAAGAGACTGGAAAGCATCAGCATGCAAGGACTTAGTGAAGATATCCACTAGTTGAAGTCTAGCAGGAACATGGTAACAACAGCTCCAAGTGCCACACACTCTCTCACAAAGTGGTACTCAATATCAAAATGTTTAGACCTCTTGTGATAAGCTGGATTGGCTATCATATGGACTGAGGACATGTAGTCACAGTATAGTTTTGGAGTAATAGGTTGAGGTACTCCAAGCTCTTGGAGAACATGACAAATCCATGATAGTTTCGTTGCAGTTTCAGAAAGAGGTGATATTCTGCTTCAGTTGAGCTGCGTGAGACTGTAGGTTGCGTCTGAGATGACCAAGAGATGAGGTTAGAGCCACGGAATGTGCATAAACCACAAGTTGATCTGCGAGTAGAGGAGCAACCAGCCCAGTCATTGTCGCTGTAAGCGCGAAGAGTGCAATAAGTATAATTTGTGAAGTTGATTCCCATTGTCAAAGTACCCTTTAAATATCACATGATTCACTTATGTAGATTGACGTCTGATACAGATGGAGACTGCATCGTTTGGCATACGTAGTTCACAGCAAATTACAAGTCTGATCTGGTCTGGTCCATGTCAGATACTGCAATTTTCCAGGCAGACTGCGAAAGTATGTAGGATTAGAGAACAAAGGTTCATATTCCCTTGCAGTACTCGTAGGTTTGTTGAGTTGTTGAGGTAATGGTGTAGCTACATGTGTACAATCACTCATAGAAGCCATTGCTAGAATGTCTTTGGGGTATTGTTGTTGATTGATGAACAGTTCCTTGGCATGGAAGGTAGTTTGGAGGCCTAAAAATGTACAGCCATGTTGTTAGATCTACAATAGTAAGAATGGTTCTTGATGTAGCAACTGTTATGAAATGAGATAATAAACAGATGGACATAAAAAATGCCTTCGTACATGGCGATCTCACTGAATTTGTATACATGAAGCAGCCTGCAGGTTTCATCGACAAGTCCAAACTAGACCATTTTTGCCTTCTTCACAAAGCTTTATACGGCTTAAAATAATCTTCGAGGGCGTGATTCGATAAATTCAGCACCTATATCTCTTGGACTTTGGCTTCATTTGCAGCCTAAAAGACCTTTCTCTCTTTGTCTATTCACGAGGTAAAGATATTATAATGCTTCTCTTGTACGTTGATAATATGTTAATAACAGGAAACAACTCCTCTACTATGACCAAACTCTTTGAAGAATTCAATAAACAGTTCCAAATAGTCAATACCTTCAGCCTGATCATATCCTCTTGAAACAAGGCAAGAACGAAGTGATTTTACTGTGCCATCAGCGTTGAGTTTGGTGCAAAAGACCCACCTGCAACCTAAAGCATTCATGTCAGGAGTTGAGAGCCTCAATTACAGTTCTTGGCTCTAGAAAGGAGGCCATTTAGGTGGGAAGACAGTAACGAGGGTTAGGCTTTGTGATACCAGCTCTGGATCGTGTGATCATAGGATGCCTTGAAGTAGGAGTTTGAGTATAAGATTCTGTCATGCGTTGTGGTGTGGAAGAGTTGTTGCAAATAAAGACAGGATCTAAGCCTGTCGTACACTCAGAACTCTCCACATCATACGCAGTAGAATGATCAATATCATACACTCTTGTAAGTGAGGACACTGAAGTAGTAGGGCCAGAAGATTCTGCTGGAGGAGATACGATCCTTAATGCTGACGAAGATGATAAAGGAGGAAAGTCTTCTGGAGTGAATAGTTTTTAGGATAGAGAGACACTTTTGTGGAAATGTCACTGGCCTGAGAAGACCTTGCTGCAGATTTAGGAGGTGCAGGAGGTGAACCAGACTAAAAACTTTATTGCCACATGATATACTATGGACATTACTAGTTTTTAATCATAGTATAAGTCCTATTTAGAATTTCTATATTATTTTTCGAGTCTATTTTTATAGTCTTTTCAGGTGTAGGTATGTTTTGGAGCATTGTGGAGATCATAGAGTCACTAGAAGCTTAAAGATGAAGAAACCCGTAGCTGCTCAAGAAGTCAAAGTTCAGATATAGGAGTGTTGATCGACACTATCCTTAGTGGTGGTCGACACCTAAGCAAGTAGATGGGACGACTTTACTTCCAAAACAAGCTTGGCCCAGAAGTTCTCACAAATTAAAAGATTACCTCTGGCCAGCTTTTAGATATATATTATAGTTTTGTAGCCATTGTTTAGGCATAGACACTTTTCGATACAAAGAGAGAGCTTTTGTTAATTTTTGGAGAGAATACTGCAAGACTCCTTCGGAGTTGTGATTGGAACTCGAACTCCAATATATATATCCCTACTTTTAATGCATTTCATTCAGTTTATATCTAATGTTTTGCTTGAATATGTCTGAGTAGATTACTTATTATGTTTAAGCTTTTTCTAAGGTTTTGATTAAAATATAAAATATAGAACTTTTAGGGTGATTTTCGTAGATCCTTCACATAATTGAACTTATTGCTTGTATTCTATATTAGCTGCCTAGAAACATGATCATAGGATAATTGACAACCGCGAGAGTGGATTCAACTCATGCAACTAATTTTTCTGGGCTAAGTTAGTAGGGGCACACAAGAGGTTGTTTAGATAAGTTAGTGAACAAATCAAATTGGAACTTAATGCTAGTCTAATATTCGACACTCTTCGTACATTCTCATACGAAAGTTGGAATCTCAGGATTTAGACATCTGATTAGTAATTTCATGCGAGAGTTTGATTACTTTCTTAATGAATTTAATTTCTAGGGTGGTTCTTATTTACACCATTTGCATCTATATATTTGAGTTCTAATTGCATGTATGAAACCCTAAGTATAATGCTTTCCCTATCTTATTTACAAAACCGATTTATTGCTTTGTTTACTGCTTTTTAATATTCTTTCCTAGCTTAATCTTGATATTTATATTCTTTTGTGTGCCCAATCTCCATGTGGATCCCATCCTTAAGTACTGCAATTGATCTCTTATTTGAGAGAGTTGCTCTAGGGTGATTTGAACATATCACCATGCTTTCATCAGAGGGGAGGAGACATGAGACTGAAGGTAAGTATAATCTTTTGAGAAAGGAAATCTTTGCTCATTGAAGATGACATGCTTGTACACTCAGCCTATTGTAGGTAGTAGGCAATGATATCCCTTATAACATTCATTATAGCCTAAAAAGACACACTGTAAGGAATGCAGATCAAGCTTTGAGGAAACATAATCTCTGAGCATGGGGTAACACGCACAGCCAAAGACTCTTAGAGCTCTGTAGTCAGGCGGTGTTCCATGGAGTAATTCACAGGGACTTTTGGAACTATCAAAAGCCGTATGTGGTAACAGATTGCTCACGAAGTTGGCTGTAAAGAAAGCCTCTACCCAGTGTTTATGAGGCACTTTGTTGTGAAATAAAAGAGAGGGTCCTAGCTTCGTGATCTGACGATGCTTCCTCCCAGACAACCTGTTTTGCTGAGGTGTATGAGAGCAAGAGATGTAATACCGACATTTCATGTTGTTGAAGATGATTAAAGAATTGTTTGCTAGTGAGTTCACCTCCTCCATCACATTGAAAGGTACCAGTTGAATTTTGAAATTGATTTTGAACCAGAGATTGAAACTTGGTAAATGTAGCAAAGAAATCTGATTGAAGCTTCAATGGAAAGAACCAACAATATCTAATGTAGTTGTCTATAAAGGGTACATAGTATCTAAACCCTTGAACTATAAAACAGGTGAATGTATAGACATATATGTAAATAAGGGACTTAAATGTAATTATCTATTATAAGTACCCTAGCTCCTCCTATGTATATATACTCTCTTACGTTAATGTAATATACAAGTTCATTAACCTATATGGTATCCGAGCCACCATAAAAGATTTTTGGCCGCCACCTTCTTCCATTCAAAACTCAACGAACAATGGCGTCCTCTAACACATCTCCTGTATCCACCAACGACCAAATCATCATCAACAATCAAACCTTGTTCAGTGTGAACATGACCAACGTTGCAAAACTCACAAGTACCAATCACCTCATGTGGAGCAAACAGGTTCATGCACTCTTTGATGCGTATGAACTCGCTGGATACCTTGACGGCTCTAGTCCGATGCCAGATCCAACTGTCACCATTGATGGTGTTCCCACAGTCAATCCGGAGTATTCTCATTGGAAGCGACAAGACAAGCTGGTGTACTGCGCTCTCCTCGGATCCATCTCCACTCCCATTCAACCGCTGCTCTCGCGCACCACAACTGCAAACCAGATCTGGGAAACCTTGGCGTCCACGTATTCCAAGCCGACTCGTGGCCACATTAAACTCATTCGCCTACAACTCCAAGACTGGAAAAAGGAAACCAAGACGATTGATGAGTATTTCCAAGGTCTAACCACTAGGTTTGATCAACTTGCAATACTTGGGAAACCACTTGACACCGAGGATCAAATTGAGTTTGTGCTTGAAGGCTTACCTGAAGAATATAAATCTGTCGTTGATCAAATTGAGAGCAAGGATACTCCACCGTCTCTCACCGAAGTCCATGAACGCCTCCTCAATCAAGAAGCGAAGTTGTTGTCTGCAAAAGCCTCGTCGCCGCTCCCTGCCTCAGCTCATGTTGCCTCTTACCGGAACAACAACAACAACTACTCCTCTGCTCCGCGCAACAGCTACAACAACAAATCTAGTGGCAACAATAGCAAGAACAACAACCGTAACAACCAGGGTCAATACAACAGACATGACAATTACTCACCACGTCCTTACCTTGGTAGGTGCCAGATATGTGGGACGAATGGACACAGTGCAAGGAGGTGTCCTCAGTTCACCAACACCAACAGAAACAACAATGTTGATGTGTTCCAGCAGCGTAACCCATTCACTCCATGGCACCCACGAGCTAATGTTGCCGTTGGCCCACAACAAGCAACAAACACTTGGCTCCTCGACAGTGGTGCAACCCACCACATCACCAGTGACCTTGCCAATTTATCACTTCACCAGCCATATCATGGAAACGATGAGGTCCTAATCGGTGATGGTTCTGGTCTCGCAATCTCGCAAACGGGTTCCACTTTCCTTCCCTCAAACTCTCGTGCCTTAGCTTTACATAAAGTTTTATATGTCCCGAATATCCATAAAAACCTGATCTCTGTATACCGACTATGTAACTCTAACCGAGTTTCTGTTGAATTTTTCCCTGCGCATTTCCAGGTGAAGGATCTCAGCACGGGGGTCCCATTACTCCAAGGACGGACTAAAGACGAGCTTTATGAATGGCCAGTCCAACCTAAAACTATCCAAGCCCTTTTTGCTGCATCTCCCAATAAAACCGACTCTTTTTCTTGGCATTCCCGTTTGGGACATCCTACTGCTTCTGTTTTACAATCTGTTATTTCCAAATTTCAATTACCTGTTGCTTCTTCTTCGGAAAAACACTTGTCTTGCACCCATTGCTTGATCAATAAAAGTCACAAATTACCATTCTCTACTTCCACTCTTCAAACAAACCGACCCTTGCAAATCCTATATTCCGATGTGTGGAGTTCCCCAATCCCATCCTTCGAAAACCACAAGTATTATCTCATCTTCATAGACCACTATACCCGTTATACCTCCGGTGACGACACCTCCGGTGACGACAGCTCCACACTCCGCGCTGGGAATTTCACAGAACTCTACCCCGACAAACCATAATCCAGGTGATGTCCCTCTTTCTTTACCTCTTAATTCTCTTGCCACTCACACCAGAACTGCCCCATTAAGCCCAGACCAACAAACCCACAATCCGACACCCATTCCGGCCCAACAGGCCCAAACCCAACACACATCACAACCCGTACTGCCGGCCCCAGAAACCCGCAACCTAAACCAATCTCAAAGTCCAAACCCAAATGCCACTCAGGCCCACACTCACCCTCAACCCACACTACAATCGACGTCGTTGCCGTCGGAAACACAACAACCCCAACCTCCACGGATGCGAACCCGATCCCAAAACAACATCCATAAACCAAAACAAAAACTATCTCTCTCTGTCCAAACCAAAACCCGTTCCACATCCGAACCCACTACCATAACTCAGGCCCTGCGAGATGCGAGCTGGAGACATGCATGTTCTGAGGAATTTAACGCTCAGATTAAAAACCGAACATGGGACTTGGTTCCACCATCTCCAAATCAGAATGTTGTTTCGTGTCGCTGGTTATTTACAACTAAATTCTTACCTAATGGTTGTGAAAACAGGAAAAAGTCGCGTCTTGTTGCTCGGGGATACACGCAGCAATATGGTGTGGATTTTGCCGAAACTTTTAGCCCTGTCATCAAAGCCACCACTTTACGGACTGTTCTCGGAGTAGCAGTCACCAAGAATTGGTCCCTTCGTCAGCTCGACGTCAATCACGCCTTCCTCCAAGCTAAGCTAACTGATGAAGTGTACATGACACAGCCACCGGGCTTCGTCGACAAAGATCGCCCTCACTACGTCTGTCATCTCAACAAAGCCATATATGGCCTCAAGCAGTCCCCGCGAGCCTGGTACAGAGAACTCAAACAATATCTTCTCTCTCTCGGCTTCCACAGCTCCCTCGCGGATACATCACTCTTTGTCCTGCGACAGAGCAATCACATTGTCTATGTACTTGTCTACGTTGATGACATTATCGTTACTGGGAGCAGCAACACTATCATCAACAACATCATCAACCGCCTTGGCCAACGGTTCTCTATCAAAGATCTTGGTAACCTGCACTATTTCCTTGGAATTGAGGTTACACGTACCACTGAGGGCTTACACATGATGCAACGTAAATACATTGTCGACCTCCTCACGAAAACAAACATGCTAGATGCAAAGCCAGTCACCACGCCTATTGCCACAACGCCCAAACTGAAACTTCGTATGGGTGCACCCTTGCAAGATGCCACAGCCTACCGTACGATCATTGGGAGCCTTCAATATCTCGCGCTTACACGCCCCGACATTGCCTATGCCGTGAATAGGCTTTCTCAGTTCATGCATCTTCCCACTGTGGATCATTGGATAGCTGCAAAAAGAGTATTACAATATCTTGTCGGCACAGTTTCCCATGGGCTTTTCTTGCGGCGGAAAAACCCACTCTCACTCCATGCATACTCGGACGCGGATTGGGCTGGTGACACGGACGATTTTGTCTCCACAAATGCTTATGTCATCTATCTCGGTTCTCATCCCATCTCATGGTCCTCAAGGAAACAGAAAGGAGTTGCTCGGTCATCGACAGAAGCCGAATATCGTTCGGTTGCAAACACCTCCTCGGAGGTACGTTGGATTTGTTCTCTTCTCACTGATCTTGGCATCTCTCTTCCCACTCGACCTGTCATCTATTGTGATAATATTGGAGCCACCTACTTGTGTGCAAATCCAGTCTTTCACTCCAAAATGAAGCATGTTGCCCTTGATTACCACTACATACGAGAGCAGATTGAGTCAGGCCAACTTCGTGTTACTCATGTTGCAACTAAGGACCAGCTCGCTGATGCCCTAACCAAACCGTTACCTAGAACACCATTTCAAGAAGCCACATCCAAGTTGGGAGTTGTCAAGGCACCTCCAACTTACGGGGGCGTATAGACATATATGTAAATAAGGGACTTAAATGTAATTATCTATTATAAGTACCCTAGCTCCTCCTATGTATATATACTCTCTTACGTTAATGTAATATACAAGTTCATTAACCTATAGAATGTCCTCATAAATCACAATGAAGCTTCTCCACAGGTCTTCAAGCAACAAATGAAGAGGCATTCAAAGGTAAGCTTGAACTCTTCTCAAGTTTACAAGCTTCATATAAGAATTTGATACTTTTATTGATGTAGATAAACTTATTTGCTGAAAGTTGTTGCAGAACATGAAGATTAGGATGGCCCAACCTCTGATGCCACACTTCATCAATAGCTGCAACCTGACGTGAAGCGTAGAAACTTAAGGATGGTTTTCTGACAGCTTATAGAGGCCTTTATTGTTGCTTCCCTGAAGAAGAAGCTGCTTGGTTGCCTTATCATACATAAATACATCATCACAGTTAAAAACAAACGCACAAGGATAATTTGAAGTTGCCTTTGAAAATAAGAGAAGGCATTTTGCCATATCAGGATATACCAAGACGTCAATAAGACGGATGTTACCAGAATGAGTAGCTAAAGATGTAGATCCGGTGTCAGTGATGGGAAGAAAGTCTCCATTATGGAATCAAAATTTTTGTACACTTGAGCTTGCTGAAGATGTTGAGGAGAGTTTGTGACGTGTGTGGTTTATCCAGAGTCTGAAAATCACTCACAACCTGAGCTATTTTTGATATCAGTAATGCGCATAGCAGCCAAATCATGAGACATTTCTTCATACTATAGCTATTGTCAAACCTGTGCCAACGCCTAAGTGCATGATGGCCTATTTTGCCACATATTTAACACACTGGTTGTGTATCAGAGTCAGACGAAACCAAGGAGCTAGAGGACGGAGAGACATTTTGATGAAAGCCATAGCTCTTAGTGGAGTATGAGTGGGGTATGGAAATTTTCTCTGTTGGTATATAAGGCCAAGTGTATAGCAGACTGATCAGTGTAACTTTGGACCATGAAGAGCTACAAACACCTAGTCAGATGAGGAACAACATCTTCCAGGGATGGGGCAGGATAGGAGTCCATGGAGCTCTCAATGGTAGTCTTTATAGGTTCTACTCCTTGTCTAGACCATGAAGAGCTACAAACACCTTCATACGTTCAAGAACTGAACTTCCAATGGAAGACAGTTGAGAGCAAAGAGCTTTCATCTCCTTGAGATAGTCATCCATGCATTTATCCATCTTAGACATAATTTGGAGCTTGCGCTGAAGTTCAAACAGATGAGAGAAGGAAGACCGGTTGTAGTAGCGGGTGAGGGCTGTCCATACCTCGTGAGATGTGGTGCAGATCACAACGACACCAAGGATACCTTTGGAAAAAGACCAAGGAGCCAGGGCTTGAACACTTGGTAGGTTTGGAACCATGTGTTGTAGTCTGGGGGCGGTGCTTCATTCTCATGGCCATTGATTCTAGGAACGATGATAGTAGTATGTGGTTGGGGCGTCTGTCCAGTGACAAAGCCAAGCACGAACTGATATTTCCATAGGATGTAGTTACGCTTATTTAGAGTGAATGGAATGGCGGGTTGTAAACCTCCATAGCCATAGCATCCAAGAATCTATTCTGATACCATGAAGGAAATGTGTTTTGACGAAGATGAAATGTAAGTTTATTAACCTTTCTCTCTTAAGTTCTTGGTTTAGATATGAATGCTTATTAATACAAGACATAGAAAGCCTTAGTGACATAGACACATGTCATCATCCGTGTCAGAAGGACAATCAAGGACTGTGAAAGGATTTATTAGCTCAATTTGATACGCTCCCTTTGTCGTACTGATTGGTGGCCTAACACTTTTTTGTACTCTGCTTTTGGCTTGACAGAAGACCGTTGCTGACTGGATGAGGACAAGACTTCGGTGGGCTCTGGCTAGTTCATGGTGGGCCTGATCATCTTCAGTATAAATCTTGGCCTTTCTCTTATGCTCTCTAGTCAAAGGTACACGAGTTTATTTTGTATTACTTTGTTTTGTTTCAGCATGCAGAGTATATGTTGGTGTAGTTCTAATAAATTCCACCAACATTTGAGACTATTGTATACCATGCATATTGCCAGCTGTACTGGTGATATGTTATATGCTTAGATAATTCTTTGATGTGGGGTTTTATATCATTCTCAAATTAACCTTATTCCCACTTTTACTCTCTCAACTAAGAGTTTCAGTGTAGTATTTAGGGATCGAATCCACAAAAACTCTAGGATTGCACAATAGATTTATTGTTGTCGAATTAAAGCTAGATAAATAATAATAATAATAATAGTCAATAAAGTGATTTCAAGATTGATTTGGTTTGTGAAGGTTAAATTAAGGGATTAGACTTAGGGTGAATTCTCAGGTAAAATTAGGCATTGTAGATTAGTAGATTGCTATGGTTTTAATTAAGTAATATTCTTGAACTCAAACCTCAAGGTGTATGAGATCGCTCTCGCTTATCTCAGTTGAGTATCAAGGATGTCCATATAGTGGTATCTATCAATGCTCCTTCTAAACGGTACTGGTTTCGCGGTTTGATGGGCTCTCTAAACTTCTAATTCAACTCTCGTTTGTTACCAGTTATTTAGATTGTTTAAGATAGGTTAAGGGTCATAATCAGGCTCTCGCTTGCGCTATGGAACCCTAGCTTCTAAGATTGAGGTGAACAAATTCAACTTAGCATTAAGAGAAACTTAAACAAAGAATCAAGAAGATTACCCTAACAATTCTATAAAATCAACAAGACATTACTACCATTTAAAAACCTTAAATCTAACAATGAATTACTCAGACGTAGCAATAAAGAATATAATTAAAGTCTGAATAAATTGCATTAAATAAACTAAGTAAAGAGATAAGGAGTTATCTTCTCTATAATAATGGTAAGATCTCTCTCTCCAAGAGATGTAGCAAGGTGTTCCAACTCTTAGAACTAATTCTCTGGCAGCCTCCTAAACTAAGATAGAAAACCCTAATAAATAGTATATATTTTGGCCAGGGACTTGTCTTGCAAATGATTAAACTGTTGGGTTACACTTGTAATTTCTCATGTCTTCATTAATCTCTCGGCTGTCTTGGACGTTAATTGACGCACAAGGTGTGACGTCGATCGATGCTTCATAAATAAAATGGATCTGACTCTGAGTTTCTGGCTGAGCATCCTAAATGCTCTTAAATAGCCAAAAAGCTCCAATTTCTTCTAATGAGTACATAGACCTATAAATACTCCAAACATGGTCTAGACACACATAATAGAGCCTATAACATGGCCTAAAACTGATAATAAATAGGCTATAACAACTCTCCTAGACTTAACCTTTTGCTTGTCCTCAAGTAAACTAAGCCTATGAAAGAGGTTTTAAAAAGCGGAGACTCACATAATGTCTAAGTATAATTGTCACCTTACTTTGTTGCAACCACATTCTATCAAGTTAATCATAGAGAAACTTTATATACCCTATCCTAGTATAGCAACCAAGTCCATTCTACGAACAACTTAGCAAATACTAGTCTGACTCACTCCTCTACCGAATTCGTTTCTTTGCATAAAATAAAAGTGTAGGCTTTACCTTGGGAGTATCAATCAAAGGACACATGGGCTCTACCTCTGCAAGTATCTAAACAACTAGGCACAATGTCTTCTCTGATTCCTTTCTTCCCTTTTTTTCTCTCTGAAACTAGATCTCAAACTTAATGGACAATGATGCTGATACAATCCATCTTGCCATCTCGTTTTCGATTTTTCTCTCTTTTTTTTTTGCTTTTTGGACAAAGTTGTAGACAAATAATAGGGTCATCGGTAATGTATCTACCCCTCGCTTCCAACGATGTGTGATCGTTCCTCCGAATTAGAATAGTGGGGTCATAGGTAATTTACCTACCCCTCTGCATCTCAGGAAGTCATCTCAATCTTTTAAGCTATTAGGTAGATACTAAGAAGAAATAGGAAGGGAATCAAAGGTGCAATGACTTGTACCTACAGACTTGCAGAAGGAATCCGATCAAGTGTATACCAAGCCCAAAAGCAAGCAGATAATGTCAGGATTAGTGTTGGAAATCAGTTTCGGTTCCTTTAAACTTTCTAAGCAAGTGTGATATAGTGGCATGATGATCCACTTTGGTATCTCTAGTAAACTCTGTAAACAATATTCTAAAAATGGTGTTAAAGTGTGGTTAGTCAATAACAAATCTTGATCATAGTCCCCTTCTTGACTCAATAAAACATTTGGAAAACTTATATATATAGCAAATAAAGCTCAAAACAAATTAAATAGCATTAGCGAACCTCCCCCAAACTTAAATTACACTGTCCCTAGTGTAATCCGTCCCGGATTGGTTAGGAAAAATTAAATCATAAGTAAATAGTATAAGTAGAGTACTCGATACCTCTCTCTGTATAAGAGTGTCGATCGATGGTTATAAGTGTTTGTCAACCGATGGTAAACCATCACCGTCGATCGATGGGGAACCCGAACTATCTACTAAACGTCTTTGTTAGATCACTTATCGATCGACATCAACTATGTGTCGTCGATCGATGGTAGGCGTATCAGACTGAAATCGTGCATTTGTCTAGTCTCCATTCTAGTCATCTCTCTTTGGGTTAGCTCTGTTAGACACTCAAATACATATCAAAACATCCAAACAACATAATAATAATAATAATAATAATAATAAGTCTAAATCCAAAGACAACAAAATAAAATAAGTACTATTATAAGTCTGAAAATGAGATAAGAGATGAAGGAGTAACAAAGGAGACTATTCCTCGTCTGAGGTATCCGAGGCGATCTGCTGACGTTGTGGCATGGGTCCTGGTGGTGATCTCGCTCTGGTCCTGGTACGGCTGAAACACTGGCATCAAGACACCGTCTCCACCCTAGCCCATATAGCACGAAGCGCATCACCACGACTCTCTGGAAGTCACCATGGTCGTGGATGGGATCTCTGGAATCTGAGGGAAGGCTGGGAGATGTGGAGGTGGCTGTGCTGGCTCGTCTGCTGCTGCTGCGACTGGATGAGCTGATCGGAGGCCTCCTCTGCGGCGCATTCTGAGAGGTGCTGGGTGGAGGTGATGCTCGGCTGGTCTGAAAGCAAGGCAATCTGGATCATCATCAAAACATGTCACCCCTGGCGCTGGAAGCGCTATCATAATAGGCCCCTCGTCATCCACGAAAGACCAATAGCGTCCCTCATTCAGCCAGCCAGTCCTCGGCAAGTGTCCGTCATCCATGAAGCGCAAGTCCCTCTCTACTGAGGCTCCCTCAAAGATGATGCCAAGAAAGCTGAATAAAGGCGTGAAGAGGCTCCCGATCGTCTCCTTCTTTGGGCCAGAACCCTTGAAGGGTTTCTCCTTCAAGGTCGCCAAGTTCTCAGCAAAAACAGCCCCAAGCTCACCGTCTAATCGCTCAATGGTGGGCGAAAGATCTCGTCATTGAACCCCACTAACTCCCTAACAGAGTAGTACAACAGTGTGAGATCGTGAACCCTAACCTTGTTGAGTTCCATCTTGCAGATAGAGTGTTGGCAAGGACCTTCATGAAGTAGCGTAGGGTGGGGTGAGGGATATCCGTCTGAGTAGCAGAGCCCGAGTCAAAAGGGCATGTAGCGATGAGTCCCCTAAAGGAAGACATACCGGGGAAAGGAGCAACTGTGCAGGCGAGAGTACCGATGTCAAACCCACAGATCTCATAGATCTGTGGAATGGTGATCCGGTACCTGATGCCTCTGATGAGAAAGGTCAAAGTAGCCTCATTCGCCAGCTTTACCCGGGGGCTCTTGTAGAGAACCTGAGCTGTGGTGATGCACTATCGGACCATGTCGGGGTAAAGAGGGTCTGTATTAGTAGCCATGTTGCCCAGGCCCAGCTCCTGCACCATCTGAGCTGTGACAATGCACTGTCGGACCAGGTCGGGGTAAAGAGGGTATGGCTTAGTAGCCATGTTGCCCAGGCCCAGCTCCCGCACAATCTGTGTGAAGTCTGTCAGGAGCCCCAAGCGCTATAGTAGAGTCTGTCAAAATCGTCCACTCCTCACGCACATGACGATGGGTGCTTTACGTCGATGCTACAGCTATCCCAGGGTCAAGGAACTTCTCAAACGTCTCGAGTAAACTCTCTTCTTCCTTGGTCCAAGGGTGTCCGCATGGAGGACCCCGTGGCGGATCACTCAAGCTACCAGCCTCGAACCATGCTTTGGTGTGCCTCTCGTTCATCTGCATTTAATAAACAAAGTTAAGAATCAGAATCGATGAATATACTACCAACCATCAATCTATGGTACCGCATGGGCATCAATCGATTATTCCTCATGGCTATCGATCGACGGCGCCTTATGAGCATCGATCGATGCTGCATCACAAACTATGGGATATGAAATCCAAAAGAACAAGATCAAATCGTACAAATCGTATGTAAAGATGGTAGATAGTTCCTAATCTAGTATTCCAGCACCTTAGAGCGTTCTAAATTTCGGGCTAACACGATAAATATTCGATTTTTCTACAAACCCTAAAATTTTCCCTAAAATATGTGATTTAGAGAACATACCTTGATGATCAGGTGATTTAGTGAATTAAACATTAAGAGAGGGTGAAAATCGAGTGAGTTAGGCTCAAGAACGAGCAAAATCGGCCAAGAATCGAGAGAGAAATCGAGTGTCTACTTGTTTTGTGTTTTGGCGGTTTTGAGAAAAGTTATTTATGAAATGGGGTTTTGTCGAGTTAACCTACTCGACAGACGACCATCGATCGATGGTACAATAGGGGCGTCGATCGA
Source organism: Moricandia arvensis (assembly GCA_905132765.1). NCBI lineage: Eukaryota > Viridiplantae > Streptophyta > Magnoliopsida > Brassicales > Brassicaceae > Moricandia > Moricandia arvensis. The sequence goes on along the minus strand of CAJHQP010000732.1, from coordinate 74,298 downwards.
TGGTCTGTTCGTTGACTCCTTTTTTACTTAAGAAATATGTAAATGCATAAATAATTAATTAATGAAATATTTTTATTAATATTTTAATTTTATTCCAGTGAGTTGCCTCCCACTCGGTGCTTGTTTAAAGTCATCAGCTTGACGAGAGATGGGTTTATCAGTCAGGGTTAAGACACCTCCAGACACATTGTTTGAGTGTGCAGAATTTTGGCTTCAGCCCAGTAATGTTTCACTCTCTACCCATTCACCATGAAATCCTCTCCTTTCGGATTAAATAGGACGACTGCCCCACTAGGCGTAAATTATTTAATGGTGAAGGGTCCGGACCAACGAGAACATAGTTTTCCATGAAATAGAGTTAAACGCGAGTTATACATGAGTACTTGATCGTTCGGTTTGAACTGCCTAGAAATTATTTTCTTGTCGTGATAGGCTTTTGTTCTTTCTTTGTATAACTTCAAATTTTCGTTGGTGTGATGCCTAATTTCGTCTAGCTCATTTTGCTGGATCAATCTCTTTTCTGCAGCGGGTTTAGCATCAAAATTTGTCTTTTTTGATGGCCCATTCTGCTTTATGTGTTAATTCTACCAGGAGATGGCATGTTTTTTCATAGAGTAAGTGAAATGGGGTAGTTACTAATGGTGTTTTAAATGCTGTTCGGTATGCCTAAAGCTCATCATCCAATTTTAGAAACCAATCCTTTCGGGTTGATCCTACCGTCTTTTCTAAGTTTTCTTTGATTTGACAGTTGGATACTTCTACTTGTCTGCTGGTCTGAGAATGATAGGGTGTGGCAACTCGATGGTGAACTCCATGTTTCGTGAGTAGTTTTTCGAACACTCTGGTTATAAAGTGAGTACCTCTGTCGCTTATGACTACTCGAGGAACTCCAAATCTAGGAAATATGATGCTCTTAAAGAGTTTAACGACTACAGAAGCGTCATCTTTCGGAGTTGCTATTGCTTCGACCCATTTGGATACGTAGTCTATGGAAAATAGAATGTATTTATTTCTGTGCGAAGAAGGGAAAGGGCCCATGAAATCGATGCCCTAACAATCGAACACTTCAACTTCAAGTATGAAATTTTGTTCCATTTCATTTTTCTTTCTAATTTTTCCTCTTCTTTGGCAGGGGTCGCATTTTGCTACGTAGGCTTGAGCATCTCAAAACATAGTGGGTCACCAAAAGCCTGCTTGTAGAATTTTTGACACTGTCTTGAAACTCATGAAATGTCCGGCATAATCGGATCCATGACAATGATACATAATTTCTGGAGTTTCCCTTTCAGAAACATGTCGTCTATATATGCCACCAGAGCAGTGTTTATAAGGATAGGGTTCATCCCAGTGATATCTCCGGATTACTCTTAAAAATTTATTTTTATGATATCCTTTGAAGATTTTGGGTTCTAGTTTGGCCGCAAGATAGTTAATTATATCTGCATACCAAGGTCTATCAGTGGTTCTCAGTGCACACAGCCCCCGACTTAAACTTCTACCTCCGGGAGAATCATTATTTGGGAACGAAAGATTACAACCGACGTTGATATCTATTGGAATGATTATGTCATCGTCTTTTAAAAATGTATTGTCGGTCGATGGGGTATGGACACAATCGATCAATGCTTTTTGGTTTAAATCGTTCTATGGGCTTGGTACGTTATCGATCGATTCCATTTCATGTGCCGAACTGACTCTACCAACGAAAGTTGATTCTGCGAAGTAGACATTTTCTGTGGCTAAGAAGTCATCTATAGGGATGTCGTCATCCACTTTTACTCGTGATAGGTGATCTGCGACTCCTTTTCCCACTCCTTTCTTGTCTTTTACTTCTATATCAAATTCTTGGAGTAGTAGAATCCATCGTAAGAGTCTCGGCTTGGCGTCCTTTTTGTTCATTAAGTATTTTAATGCTGTGTGGTCAGTATGAACAACTACTTTTGAACCGACTAGATAGGAACGGAATTTCTCGAAGGCGAATACCACGGCTAGTAACTCTTTTTCTGTTGTCGTATAATTGCGTTTTGCATCGTCAAGAGCTCTACTGGCATAGTATATTGCATGCGGCTTTTTGTCCTTCTTTTTCCCAAGTACCGCACCCACAGAGAAATCGCTTGCGTTGCACATAATTTTGAATGGTAGATCTCAATCTGGTGCTTGGACAATAGGGGCATATACGAGTGCAGATTTGATTTATTTAAAGGCCTCCAGCTATTCAGGTGAAAAATCGAATTTCACCTTTTTGCACAGGAGCGCAGTGAGGGGTCGAGCAATTTTGCTAAAATCTTTTATGAATCTCCTATAGAATCCATCGTGTCCTAGAAAGCTTCTAACATCCTTGACATTATAGGGTGGCAGAAATCCAGTCATTACTTCAGTCTTTGCCTTATCCACCTCAATTCCGGCCGCTGAGACCTTGTGTCCCATGAAAATTTCGCTGTTGACCATAAAGTGGCATTTTTCCCAGTTAAAAACCAGATTTTTGTCTTCGCATCTAGCTAGTACCTTGCACAGGTTATCGAGACATGTTTTGAAATTTGGACCACATACTGAGAAATCTTCCATGAAAACCTCCCTGAAATCCTCAATCATATCGGTGAATACCGACATCATGCATCTCTGTAAAGTTGTAGGGGCGTTACAGAGGCCAAATGGTATTTTGCGATATGCGAACCTTCCATAGGGACAAGTGAAGGTGGTCTTTTCTTGATCATCCATATGTATGGAAATTTGGAAAAATCCTGGATACCCGTCGAGAAAATAGAAATATTTGTGGCTTACAAGCCTCTCTAACATCTGATCGATAAAGGGTAAAGGGAAATGATCTTTTCGAGTGGCAGCATTCAGTTTCCTGTAATCGATACACATCCTATGTCGGGTGACAGTTCTCATAGGGATCAATTCATCTTTGTCATTCTTTGCCACCGTAATTCCGCCTTTCTTCGGAACAACATGAACCGGACTAAACAAGTTGCTGTCCAGGATCGGGTACATAACGCCTACCTCTAGAAGTTTCATAATTTCCTTTTTTACGACTTCCTTAAGGTTGGGAATTAATCTCCTCTGATTCTCAATGGCTGATTTGGATTCATCATCAAGGTGAATTCTATGCATGCATAAATCGGGAGAGATCCCTAGAATGTCATATAAAGAATAGCCGAGAGCTTTGCGGTGTTTCCACAATTTATTCAGCAACAATGCATGTTCTCCGCTACTAAAGTTTGCATTTATGATGACATGATAGGAGTTTTCATAGAGGAAAGCATATTTAAGACCAGAGGGAAGTGTTTAAGCTCGATTTTAGGTGCTTTCGCCTTGCTCCAGTTGTCGGTTACGGTTGCTGTCGATCAATGGTTGTATCGGGGTGTCGATCGACAGCAGTGGATAGATCGAGTTCCTCAATACCGACATTGAAGACTTCCTCTGTGGCATCCATAAATATTGTATACTCTTCATTCCGGTCATCTATCGCAAAAGATGTCCCCTTCAGGAGATGTAATTGCTCTCGAGAGAGGATCGTTTGAGCACGTGACCACGAATGACTCCTCTGCTAGGTCGGAGAGATAGTCGATATGGTAGGTTTGACCATCACTCAGAGGCTGATTTATTATTTGTTCCATGTCAAATACCATCGGTATCTTCCCGATGTTGAGGCATATACGCCCTCCTCGGTCATCAATGATCGCTCCAGTAGTGGCCAGGAAATGTCTTCCTAAAATAATCGGGTTTCTGGGTTCCTGCTCGTATTTAAGCACTATGAAATCTTCGGGTATATCACAGTCATGAATGTGTATAGGCACGTCCTCAAGCACGCCTTCTAGAATCCTAGTGGATCTATCTGCTAAAACAAGAGTGACCTTGGTAAGTTAAAACTGTGTTAGCCCGAGGGTGACTGCATCTGAATAAGGCACCAAGTTTACAATTAAAGCCTAAATTTCAGATGGATCTTTGGAATCTCTCATCACTGTTAGTGCAGTCCCAAACAAAACTACCGGGATCAGGGAGTTTAACTAGAGTTTTTCCTCAAATAATTTCGCTCAATTCCTCGGATACCATCATCATGCAGTGTTCTGATTCATGGAATCCTCACGATACCGCATCTTTCACATCTGCTTAATAGCAGACAAGATGTTAATGGCCTCGCTTAGCGGCATCTCAATATTTAATTTGTCAAACGCTTTTGCATATTGCTTTATCTAGCTGTTTTTTTTTCTGCTTAGTGGTTTTTGGAGGAAAGGGGGTGGTTGCTTGGTAGACCCTTGTTCTAACCGGTTCTGGATCAGCGTGTTGATCGCTTCTTGCTTCAGAGTGTCGATTGAATATAGTCTCAGAGTGTAAGACCCGATATTGGATTCCTCAATCCAACCAGACCGCAGTCCCAATTAACCAATCCTACTCAATTTGATTCCTTTATGTCCGGTTTTAAATCCATTAATTTTTACTAAATATTTTCAACAATTGAGGTTCATACATTGAAACATCAGTATTCATGTTATATAAGGGAAAATCGATATTTTATAGATATGTAAATGTGATCCATACAGAGTAATCAGTGTGCACACTAGGCTATAATAAGTTCATCATATCTATTTTACCCAAACACATCACACATCCATTTTTGGCTTGAGTCCTCACGGTTCCTTGGATTTACCACGATCCTCAACAGATCCTGGAACCACACAATCACAACAGACCAATATATAAACTGATAACTTAGCAAGTGATCTAGAAAAACATGGTTCAGATCCTAAGAACCCATCTCTGGCCCAAATTTGACCTACTCAAATAATTTCCCAAAAACTAATTAAAATTCATGAAAATTCATGATAATTCCCAACTAAGAGAATCTCCTAATCAGAATTGGCAGAACCGTCCTCGATCATATAGATCTCGACCATGATCAGTCAAACCGGTCCAAAGTGACCATCATCAAATAAATTCGCTAAAACTAAATAAAATTCATGATAATTCATGATAAATCCTCACTAAGAGATTGCCATAGTCGGATCTCAATAATTCCTTCAGGAACTACTAGATCTCGACCAAACCAGTCCGGCCAAAGGCCATGGACTGTCCTACTAAACCGGCCAAGGCCTTGGTTCAGTGCCACTGAGTCTGAATCCCCAGACACCATCAGAATATAGAAGAAGAGAGATTGATCAGTTAGTAAAATGTAAATGGATGCAACCAACACAATCGCACAACAAAAAACCCATCCGGTACGACCACGGGCTTTGGGCGATGGTCTGTGGTTAGCATCACTAACCTTAGGCGTGCGTTCCCCTGGGGCCAAGTCCTTCTCCTTATCCTTGTCCTTCTGTCTGGTTTCCATCAGTCCTGCCTGATCTTCCCACGGTCTGAATCCCACTGGAACAGACAATCACCAGCACACACGGTTTGATTCTCTAACCGCCAGTCTCTATCTCTCTTTCTTTCTGGTACGATTTTGGCAGAGTTTCCCCTCAGGAATTTTGTGTCATTTTCTGTGCCAGACACTCTATATTTATAGAAGAAGGCGTGGGGTAACTTCCTTGGCCGAATGGTTGCCATTTGATGGGTGAATGGGCACCTTTTAATTTGGTCCCTTCCCACCCTTTCGGCCAAAACTTCTCCCACATGCACCCTTTCGCCTAATACCAAGTTCTGGCAGATATTATATAGGCCTACACTTTACCTTAAGGCCCTGGACCAAGCCCATAGACTGCCCAAGACATTGGCCCAATGGCCAGACCACTGTGGGAACCGAAGTTCGCACTTCTCGATTTCCGTAAAATAAGGAAAGTTAGGAAAACCCTAATTTCCCAGAGATTCCGGATTTATGCTAAACCAAAAACGTCAAACAACCAGACAGAGAGAACAAACGAAAAATAGCAATGAATGTAAATAAAAAAAGAAAGAGTAATAGGAATCTTATTCCGAATCAGTGTTTGAGCGTTACAACGAGGTATGAGCCTTGGCTACGGCGAGGTCCCTAGTTCTAACAGCCTAAGACCGCAAAAACCTAGTTGAGTCGCAGCTCGAGTAACAAAAACAGAAAATTGCCTAAAAAGCTAAATTTGCTGTGAGAGCTCTGAGTAAAATGTCTCGTCCCTCTACACCTTCGACCTTGGATCTCTTATATACTCCTTAGAGGAGGTTTTGCCTTGCCGATTCTGCCCTTGGTCGAATTTATCTTCTCGTGGAAATCTTCCATATATTCCCGATTCTTGTGTTTATCCTTTGGAAACTTTACATTTATCCTTCAAGACTTAACATTTATCCTTCAAGACTTAACATTTATCCTTTCCTGCAAAACAAGGGCAAACCGTCATTGGATTTGGGATCAATTTCATATAGAATCAAAATTGGGCTTTCAGCCATGCATGAACCCTATCGGCCCGTTTTTATGACTTAGGCTTTTTTACGATTTTATTGAAACGGCGCTTTCCGAATGAATTTGGTTCGTGCGGAAGCCCGAATCTCCCGTATAATGAAGACAATCTCTTGAGGTGTTTAGGCAACCGTCGATTGTCTATACGTTCGATTTTCACGTCTTTCGAGAAAGAAATCCTCGTAGTTCTCTTTTAAGTTGTAAAGTTCGGGAGATGACTTTGATCGGAAAGAAACGAAGACTACTTTCGACTTGTTCTCGAAAAGGGGAGTAATAAAGATGGGTTGGAGATGGAATGATCATGCTTGTGGGCTGGTGCGGCCCGTACCTTCAAATGTTTGGTCTACTCGACGAACCGGCGAACCGACTGTTCGAGATTGATCTACTCGCCAAACGGCGAGCAGACTGAGCTTGTCTAGTTTACATGCCGTTTGGGGAGTAGACCGTTTGGTCTAGTCACCAAACGGTGAGCAGACCGAGCTTGTCCGGTCTACTCGCCAAACGGCGAGTAGACCGTGTGGGTTCGGTTTAGTCGAACCGGTGAGTAGACCGTTTTGTTTGGTTATGCCGAGATTATTTGAGTGTTCTTAAGGCTTTCCCGGTTCGACGGATTACTTGTGAAATCTAAGTTCGGTTATGCCACTTTTTGATTTACAAGTTCTCTTTTCTTTTTCCTCGACAAGAAATCTCTCTCGAGAATTTTTTTAAGGCTGATTTTGTCGTGACCGATTTTGACCCCAAGAGTTAGCCCCCAGCTCGTGAGAACATGTAGTGTTCTTATGAGTGTTTGGTGTGTGCGAGGTGAGTTAGGCGGAATCAGTTTTAAAAATCCGAGAGTGAATACTGAAAGATTTTTGCCTATAAATAAGTGAGGTAAGTTTTCACATTCTTCACTCACTTGGTGATAACTTCCCTTAAGAGAAAATCTTTTCTCATTTTCTCTCTTCGGAAAAGAAAAATTTCATATCTCCCTTTCTACCTTTTTTTTGAGAGCCATGTCTTCAAGAAAGAAATCCATGAAGACTCGTCGCAGCCGTTCCTCTAAAGAGGACTCAAATTTAAGAAACGAGGATGATGCGCCCAAGGTTGAGTTTGTAGCCCACTCTGTCGACCCTGAGGAGGCTCACGAGTATTGGGGTACGCAGGATGCTCCCGATCCCGGGACGTGGATTCCACCTGAGTTCGAACTGAATTGCAAGGACGGTTCTCCGAGCAAGAGCTGCCGCAACAGTCTGGCCTCTTTCCGGAAAATTTTCCGTACACCAGAGGCGGTCGTGTTTCGCTTGCCAATGTTTGGGGATTCTGCGGAGTCTCCTCCCAATGGCTACTTCACATGCTATGAAGCGTTCTTGACGCAGTGGCATATGTGGTTCCCTATCCAGGAGGTAATCTCCCAATTTGTCCATCGTCTAGGTCTAGGTTTGTCGATTGGTCAGATCAACCTTCGTGACATTATGTACATGGTCAGGATTTTGGTGTTGAGCTACGAAAAGGGACTGACTGTGAGACCCGAGCACTTGGTAGCTTTCCTTACGCCTTGGACGATTTCGGGTAAGATGATGCTGAGGACTAAAAAAGCTTCCTTGAGGATCATAACGGGCTTCCCATCCCACGTCCATATCTGGAAAGACCACTTCTTTTCGTCCACATGAACGAGGCGTCAGTTGTCCCGGAGGGCCTTCCCATCTTTCGGACTGTTTTGGGTACACGAGGTATTTCCTTCTCGTTGCTGGTTGTGTAGCAGTTGTTTTTTTAAAATGCGCTTGTTCATTTTTGCAGAAACTGATCCTCTTCCCCCGCTCTCGGATGATCTGTTCCAACTCCGAGAACTTATCATTACCGGCAAGTGCTTCTGGAATGATTTCACGCCACGCCGATTTCGCCATGCCGTCTCCTTTCGCCTTTCTCGACTCCATCCGGATCTTCCAGTTGACGAATAATCGGGGTCAAGTCGCTATGGGTACGTTCCGCGCATGCCTCGTCGAAATCGGGGGTCGTCGGCTCGAAAGGATAAGCATATCCTCATTGATGACAATGTCGTTGATGTGGACGGTTGTTTCGACAACATATGCCGAGATTATCTCGCCCAGGAGCTGGGCGAGGGTGTTGGTAGTCGGATCGATGTCGAATCTGATCCTCACCTGGGCGAGGGTGTTGGTAGTCGGATCGATGTCGAATCTGATCCTCACCCGGCCGAGGGTGAACCTAGTGAGGTGCCGGAATTTGACAAAGCGTCGAGGATGGTTAATGGGGTAAGTGATGATCTGAAAATCGTTATCCTTATTTCGACCTTCACTCTTACTTTGTGAGTTTCCTTCCAGGGAATTCTTATCATGAATCAATCCCTCACTGAGAGTACCAGGTGGTTTGTAGGGCTCGATTGAAAGCCGAGCTAGCTGAGAAGGAGGTCACACGCCTAAGGGATGAGTTGGAGCGCACCCCTCGTGGACCGACTAAGACGGAGATCCGTCATGCTTATAGGCGTGGTAAGAGAGAGAGATCATCGAGATTGTGAGGAGTTGCCGTGAGACGTTATCTGGCGAGATTGATAATCTTAAAAAGGTTTAGGACGAGTACGGAGAATTCCGTGAGTGCCGCGGGACGATGGGTGACTTATTCCTTACCAAGGCTGATAACTACTCGTTCGAGACCGAGTTCGCGAAGAAATCTGACCGTGTGAGCCGTAAGACGAAGGATTACTCGACCTCTCAGATTGAGCAAAGGATATGGGAGCAGTGGGAGTTGGATCCTGTGTCTCTGGACATGGTCGAGGCGGGGGTCGGCGCTCCCGACGAGACAAGGGAGGTGGACCAGCCGAATGTTTTGCTGAACATTGAAGATTATGCGGTGAGAGTTTTGACGTCCGAGAAAATCTACTACGACTGATCGTAGTCTCTTGTTACAGCTCAGAATGGGGGTCATTCAAAAGGTTGATGGATGTTCAAACCGGATCAACCAAGAGATGATCGATTAGCTGATATGTCTAGAATCTCCTTGCAACCCTGAAACAAATGCAAACGAAATGAGATGAGGTTACTTCTATGAATAAAACAAGAATAATAAACAAGTAAAAGGGATAGATATGGCGGAATCAAGCTGCTGGATGTGTATCACTCTCAGCTTGATCAAAGGATGGACTTGAAGTGGATTGGCGGATGATGGTTTGATTGAATCTCTCAATCTGGTGGGATGATGGACGATGTGATTGACTCTCTCAACCTGTGTAATGTTCTTTTTTTATTTTCACAAACATACTAGACTCACGAAATCAATAAGACAACAAAATATCTTACTTTGAATCCTAAAGATCGATATTTTACACAATGAACACCTTTGTATAAAAACTGAATAAACTTCTATTAACTTGATGATTGAGGGTGCTGGTTACAATGAACGTCTAGGAGCTTATATAATGCTTAGAGACAAAGTTCCTAACGTTCTAAAAAAAATAGAATGGAAACAAATGAAATGATTTGAAAAACTAGCCGTTGGAGGCTTAATGAGGGGAATCTTGGAGATTTGTGGCTCCAAGTGAGAAACTTGATTTGTCTTGAACCTGGGCGATTTAAAGGGATAAGATAGCTTCCTTGGGACCTTCTGGATGGCTTGGGATGTTTTTATTTCGTGCCCAAAGATAAGGAAAAAGAGCTGGTTGGCTTTTAATTGCCAAGACTCCAAATAAGGCAAGTTGGAGTTAATATAGATCCTCCTGATCCTATGGTTGTTGGTGCATGGAACAGGCGTGCCTCCCTATTCTGAATGGTTGGAATGGTCTTCTGGAAGTCTTGGTTTGATCATAATGTCTTCTGGTCGGACTTGATTGGATGGTATATGATCAAACCAAAAGATTGTCCAATCTTTCCATAAGCTGCTTTGTTTGGTCGGTTTTGGGAAAATGAGCATAACTCCTAATTTCCGTGAGAAAATATCTTGATATTGGGCTTCTTGGAAATCTGAAATCCATATTTAATCCTATGATGGTTTTTGGGTCATTAATCTTCTTCATTGGTTTTGGATCCTCTTGCAAAGTCAAGTACTCGCAGATGAATGGGCTGGAAACCTCCATTTTGTAAAATCCATAACTAATGGGCCAGTGAATATTTTGGTCCTATTAAAACTTTTTGGACTCCTTCTTGCTTTTAGAATCCATGAAAATTGGCCTCGTGATTAAAACCCTCCTGGTTTGAAAGATATGGCATTTTTAGTGCATATATATCCTGGTTGGCGCCATGACTGGTTGAGTAGGGCATTGGGTTGACCTCTGGTCGAACTGCTGGTTTGTTGGCCACAACATACCCTCCCTCTTGTAAAGGTTTTGTCCTCAAAACTGGATAACCTTCACCAAGATAGAGCAAGTCAGGTTTCATTCTCTTTTGAGAGTCTAGAACCTTACCTTGATAAAATTTCGGTTTGGTGATGCATGGTGCATCTGGTGGATCTTCTTTAAAAATGTGTGAAAGGATCACGCATCTTCTATGGTTATGGTCATTGTGCTCATCTGGGGTGGATTCTCCTTCAATGTCTTGGTGGCCCCGTTTTTGGTCTTCCTTGGAGTTGATTCTCCTAGCAACAAAAGATGATCCGATGGGATCTCTTTGAAACTTTCTTCTTTGCAACCTGCATTGATCTTGACATTCTAGAAAAAAAGCAAGTACATTATATCTGTATTTGGAAATTGATAAACATAATTTGAAAGTTCCAGACTTACTTGGATAGCTTCCACAAGTTGAAGAATGATTTTCTTCTTTGGACAACTTGTTTTTGTTGGATGCCATCTTTGCAACTCTTGATATCAGTTTGCTTGTCCTTCTTCTTGTCTTATTCCTGGATCAACACTTTCTGGAAAATAAAAGTGCATGATATATGCTTTATAAATTGATAAGGACGAATTCAAACTAGAAACATTTACCTTGCTTAGGCTGGCCTTGAATTACCTTGATTCAGCAATTCTTTTTACTTGTCTAGCACCAATTAACACCATGGTTGGCGCCTCTTTCATTGGAGCAGTGTAATCATCCTTTGTTCCTGAAACTATTTCACATACTCTTGGGCAAGACAAGTGCTTTAATCTTGTCATGGAGTTAATAATAAAATTCTGGTCTAATGTGAAACATACTTTAAGACTTGGCATTTGAACAAGACATTGTTCTAATTTTGGTTTCCACTTGTGAGGTGGTACATTGCTGAGCATATGGTATGGTTCCTTCCTTGGAACTTCAATAAGAATACAGCTTTCAGTCATGTTCCCTATATCAAGAACACACACGTCAGCACTGGTATCTAAAGGTGGTGTTATACACTTACCTTGGTTGGATACTTGTAGGACTGGTTTTGCTTCTTTAGGCAACATGGACTTCATGGTGGCTTGAACCATCTTCTGGTCCATCACATGGATTACGTCTGGTGGTTCTTATTCTTTGAATTCTTGCACCTTAATTCCTGTTACAACAACCTTTGATAAGGGCAAGTGCATTATACAAGAACTTGGAACCAACAAATCAGATTGAATAAAACTTTCACTTATATTTGACAACTCAGTTTTGTTTTCTAGTGATGTTTCTTTCAATACTTGTTTGGTTGGAAAAGTCACAGAAAAGTGTCCTCTATTATGACATCTATAACATGTCTGTTCATTTAAATTTTTAGGACTAGAACACTTACCTGGTTCAGTGCTTCTCATGCTTGATGGTATGGACAGATTTGTGCATTGAGCCTCTTTGTGGTCCATTGAGAGGTTTACTACTTTTGGCTATTCTTCTCTGGATATATGTTCATCACGACCTGTAGTAACATTCTTGGACACAGACAAGTGCATCATACCAGTGGGAGATGATTTATAAACAAACTTTTCAAATATAGGACTTACCTTGGCCTTTCCTTAAAATATCGGTTTGTCTGATTTTTCTTTATGTCTGTCCAACATGTCTGGGGTGACAAAGTTATTCTTTCCCATGACCTCTGGGACCTCATAAGGTTGATATTCATCATAGAAAACCTTGGGCCTCTGGTTTGGCCGAATCTGTTCTTGATGGATCAAGCTTATATGACCTTCTTTTGGGACAACTCTATTGGCTTCTTTAGACCTATGGCTTGAAAACCTCCTTGGGTACCTTTATCTAATCTCTGGTGTTGTAAGTTAGGATACATACTTCCTGATCATGGCATCTTTAATTTCTTCCCACATTTTGGTAGCCTCTCCTTGACCCTTCGACCGTGGATTATCTACACTATTCCACCATTTGTAGGCTCTTCCGGATAATTGTTTGATGGCATGAGCTAGCATTTATTTCCTTGGCACACCATGGTATGAAAACCAATCATCCATGGTTCTTTCCAATGATAGGTAGTCATCTGGCCAGCTGCTTCCTGAAAAAGAATAAACCTTAACAGCATTAGCAGATTCATGATCATGATAAGAATGATTTAAGTATTCATGAGTGTAAGAAGTTTGGTGTGGGGTGATCCATGAAGGATCCGGTGGCTTGGGCTGAACATATGCAGCCTCTGGTGTAGTCTCAAATCTTCCTTTTCCCTTTGTTGGTCGTTGGCCTTATGCCTTGCTTCCAACCGAGTTGATTCCTTCATTTAACCGAGCAAACTGTTTGTTGAGCTCTTGAATAGTGGCCAGTTGTTGGTTCAGTGTGGCCATCTTAGTTTGGCCGTGTACTTCCTCTCATATTCCTTAATGTAAACAATCTCAAAGATCAAGTGAGGTATGGAAAGTTTTTGCTCGAAACAAAATAAAACAAACACAGCAGTGACACTTAGTGTAAACCGAGAATGATGCAACAAATGGACAGAAATTATATAAACTTAGATGCAATTTTTTTTTCTTTGGTTTTCTGGATGAAAATTATGATATGAAAGAAATAGAAGAATTAATATTTTCTAAATGAATAACTAGAATGATTTTTTGACTTTTGATTTAACCTTGATATGCAAGGAAATAAAAAGGAAAGAATATAAATGCAGATTTGTTTTGGCAGTTTTGATTTAATGGAAACAAAACAAAAGGGAAACTAACACAATTTCGAAACTAAATGGAAGTAAACTGAATCAAACTAAGCTTTTCTTTTTCGTGGCTCCTAAGAAAATGATGAACAGCAAGAGCAAAATATGCAGAAACAAAAATTGAAACAAAAGACAGTTTTTATGGGGTTTTCGGTTTATGAATGGAAAAACAAATGCAAGCAAGATGAGATGCAAAGATATATGTCACCTGAGTCAGGATATTAAGCTCTGATACCAAATTTTACAGCCCATAATGGGGGTCGTCCAAATGGGTGATGGATGTTCAAACTGGATCAACCAAGAGATGATCGATTAGCCGATATGTCTAGAATCTGCCTTGCAACCCTGAAACAAATGCAAACGAAATGAGATGAGGTTTCTGATATGAATAAAACAAGAATAATAAACAAGTAAAAGGTATAGATATGGCGGAATCAAGCTTCTGGATGTGTATCACTCTCAGCTTGATCAAAGGATGGACTTGAAGTGGATTGGCGGATGATGGTTTGATTGAATCTCTCAATCTGGTGGGATGATGGACGATGTGATTGACTCTCTCAACCTGTGTAATGTTCTTTTTTTATTTTCACAAACATACTAGACTCACGAAATCAATAAGACAACAAAATATCTTACTTTGAATCCTAAAGATCGATATTTTACACAAAGAACACCTTTGTATAAAAACTGAATAAACTTCTATTAACTTGATGATTGAGGGTGCTGGTTACAATGAACGTCTAGGAGCTTATATAATGCTTAGAGACAAAGTTCCTAACGTTCTAAAAAAAATAGAATGGAAACAAATGAAATGATTTGAAAAACTAGCCGTTGGAGGCTTAATGAGGGGAATCTTGGAGATTTGTGGCTCCAAGTGAGAAACTTGATTTGTCTTGAACCTGGGCGGTTTAAAGGGATAATAGAGCTTCATTGGTACCTAATGGATGGCTTGGTATGTTTTTATGTCGTGCCCAAAGATAAGGAAAGAGAGCTGGTTGGTCTTTAATTGTCAAGACTCCAAATAAGGCAAGTTGGAGTTAATATAGATCCTTCTGATCCTATGGTTGCTGGTGCATAGAACGGACGTGTCTCCCTCTTCTGAATGGTTGGAATGGTCTTCTGGAATTCTTGGTTTGATCATAATGTCTTCTGGTCGGAATTAATTGGATGGTAGATGATCAAACCGAAAGATTGTCCAATCTTTCCATAAACTGCTCGGTTTGGCCGGTTTTGGGAAAATGAGCATAACTCCTAATTTCCGTGACCAAATATCTTGCTATTGGGCTTCCTGGAAAGCTGAGAAATCCATATTTAATCCTATGATGGTTTTTGGGTCATTAATCGTCTTCATTGGTCTTGGATCCTGTTGCAAATTTGAGTACTCACAGATGAATGGGCTGGAAAACCTCCGTTTTGTAAAATCCATAACTCCTGGGCCAGTGAATATTTTGGTCCTCTTCAAAATTTTCTGGACTCCTTCTTGCTTTTAGAGTCCATGAAATTTTTCCTCGTGATTAAAACCCTCCTGGTTTGAAAGATATGGCATTTTTAGTGCATATATATCCTGGTTGGCGCCATGACTGGTTGAGTAGGGCATTGGGTTGACCTCTGGTCGAACTGCTGGTTTGTTGGCCGCAACATCTCTTTATCAGGAGTGTTATCGTCTTTTTAAGATATTTCTTTTTAGTAATGAGCCGAGTGCGGCTGTTTGTTATGCTTTTCGGGACTGGCCGTATGTGGCTTCGAATACCTTACCGCTTCGGCGGTTTTTATGTGAAAACGCTTTTATGATTATTGTTGTTGTTTTTTTTTAAGAGTTTTCAAGTTTTAAGTAGGAATATCTTGAGTTGTCATCTCGCTTTCCTCCCACTTTTGTAGATCATCCTGTTCGTTGCTCGAAGTGTTTTGAGGTTTCCTCGGAACTTTGGTGAGCGTTTAGATGCGGATGAAGACACATGCTGTTAGGATCTCCTATCTTTTGATAATTCATGCCTTGAGACGTTAGAGACCAGTGTGCTGAGTTTAGGGAAAGACCTAGGTTTACTCTCGGTTAAAGTTGTGCGACGACTAGTCGGCTTTCGTTTTTTCTGTTGCGATTTTAACCTTACTCCGTCCCACTTTAAAGTCCGCGATGTGTTCTCGGCTTATGTGACTTATATGGTAGGAGTCGAGCATCTCTTCGAGGAAAATATTTAAGTCTCCCGAAAGTGCTGAACAAAATTTTAGGTTTCTTTTATAGCGCGTTATTTTATCCTAGTCGGATGCTAGAGGATCTATCCTTGCGATGGATCTAAATGCGTTCGTTTAAGATGGCTAGAGTGCTCGGCGGGGCCAATCGACGAGCGTATGTAATATGTTGGTGTAAATGGATTGAGAACGTGTTTCTTCGGAACATTGGGCGACGTCTCGCTTATGTTCTCTCGAGAAAACGTGTTTTTGCGTTTGGAAAAAGTCCGAGACTTAGAGTCTTATTTTTTCGTTGTGGCCTGCGGGGTGCACTGACCGCGTGGGAGGCTAAGTCGTCGGGACGAATCTCCTTTTTGCTAGACGAGTTTTCGCGGAGTTAATCTGTCTACAAGTTTTTTTGAAAAAAAAATTGATCTCTTCCGCTATTCGGATTGGTTCGAAGATTACATTCTTCTCTTGCGTATAGATCGTTTTCCGAAAATGTAATGAGATATTTCCCTCGATAAGAGAGGTTGCTGTTATCAAGCTTTTAAAGATATCCTTTTATTGCCGAAAATATTTCGAGAAATACAAGGTAAATGTTTTCGAGAGCGGGAATATACGAGTATTCGTATATATACCCACCCCCCTTTTAGAGAGGAGGAGAGCTGAACTTATCTTTCGACAAGCTGCCTACATACCTCTTTCGAGGATAAAGCCATCTCGTAGTTCTGTTTGTTGCGCGAGTGTGTTTACTCGGCGGTTGTGTTTTTGTTGACCGCATTAGTCACAGGGTCGACGAGTTCATCCTCCGGAGCTGTCTTCTCTGGTGGGGACGGAGTGTTGGGCGCTAGAACATGCTGTTCTTCGGCCAGTACTGCTGTTGCTTCGGGATCGTCTTTTTCTGGGGTTGTTTTGTTCGGCGGGTGATCCAGTTTTGGGTGCTTGGATTTCACCATTGAGGTGGTAGTGATCTGTCGCAGTTTGTGTTCCGCTAAGAAGCAACGCCTCGACTGTTTTCAACATCCCCAGATTGCGGCGGTTCCGTAGTTCGTCAGGAAATTGATCCCTAGATGGTAAGTGGACACGACGGCTTTCATGGAGTTCAACCAGGGCGTTCCCATGATGACGTTGTAGATGGCTGGGCAGTCGACGACCACGAAGTCCACGAATTTGATGACTTCTTTTGCTGCGACAAGGAGTTTTATTGACCCGAGCGTCATCGATGTTGTGCCGGAGAAACCAGTCAGTGGTTTTGGAAATGGGACGACTTCTCCGAGCTTGATGTTCATCCTCTTCAGAGTATCACGGAAGATGAGATTGACCATGCTTCCTGTGTCGACTAGGACCCTGGCGATTTCGAGTTCTCCTATGACCAGGTCGATCATGAGTGGATCGAAGTGAGGTTGATCGATTGCGCCTGCTTCTTCTTCGTCGAACGATATGGTTTCGAGCGGAGGTTCACCAGGTACCGGAGAGACCGGCGTATTGGCACTTGCCTCGGCCTTACTTTGGAATGCCTTTATAGCCGAGACCGAGTCACTGCGGTATTGGGATCTGCCGATGATCATGTTGACTCTTCTGCGATTATTGTCGTTTCCTTTCTCGTCCTGTCTCCTTCCGCGTTTCTCTCCCGATTGGTTTCCTTGAGAAGGGTTTTCCGTTTGGGGGTTCTTGTCATTTTTCAGAGGTTGGTCGGAGTCACAGATGAGATCCATCACTGTCGAGATTTCTCCACTGATCAGCTTCGCGGCCAATCTTTCGCACATGACTTTACAGTTCACGGTGGAATGTCCTCGGACTTGGTGGAACTCGTAGAAAGCGTTTTCGTCATAGTTCAGATTTTGGGTCGAAGTGTTTCTCGACGTCCGTCCCTGCTCTTTTCCGGAGTTGATGGCATAGTTGTGAGCTCCATGGGTCTCCTCTTCCCCGCGTTGGACATTTTTGTCATTGCGAGTGCTCTTCTTTTTAGACCTCAGATCTGACCCTGAGTCTTTTGACGAGGGTTTTTCCGTCTTCTGCTTCTGAGACAAAACCTTTGTCTCCTCTTCAATGATTATGTAGTCTGTCGCCTTATGGAGCGCGTCATGGATCGTCCGCGGCTTCTACAGAGTGATCCACTTTCAGAACTTGGATTCGTACAACAGCGTCTTTTGGAGCGCGTCAATCGCGACTTTGTCGCTTATCACACTGACTCTCACCAAGATGGCCTTGAATCGTTTGATGAATTCTCAGAGGGATTTGTCCTCGGCTAAGGATAAACTCCAAAGATCGACGTCGCAGGTTTCTCGATCGATGAACATCGAGTACTGCTTGAGAAACTCCGAGGCGAGCTGACGAAAACTTCCGATGGAATTTTGTCTCAGACGCGAGAACCACTCGAGAGCCGCTCCTCTGAGATTTTCTACTAAGAGGCGGCATTCGCCGGTGTCCCTTTCGCTCTCTCTGAATCTGGCTCTTCCCATTGCGAACTGGAAGGCCTGTAGATATACCTTCGGATCAGTGGTGCCGTCGTAAGTCTCCACTCTGATCTTGCCTGGGTCCGAAACCCTAGTTTCGGTGATGCGTGTCGTGAAAGGTGTTTTGCGAGATTCTTCCAGTAGTAGGTCGATCTCGGGTGCAGCACTGGTAGTGTGGTGGATCTGAGATTTCACCGCTTTGACTTCCGCTACCGTTTTCATCAGGTGATCGCGTAGATCGCGAATCTCCGAATCTTTGCTCGCAGGTTTTCGGCTCTGGCAGCGCCTGCTTTGCGAGTCGCGAGTTTTCTCCTCGGCCAATTCTTCCTGCTTCTCCTAGAAAGCTGCTTCTACTTCCTCGGTCATCGGAGAGCCGGACTGCAACTTATCGCGAGCTTCTTGGCTTCTCATACGCCAGGGATGCATGTCCGCATCCTCGTCTGTAGGATCAGACTGGCTGCTGTAGTCTAAGTTTACTCTTTCCAATTCTCCATCCTCCTTATCCTCTGCGACAGGGGGGAGATCTCCCGGAGCTTTCTGCATCGGCAATGGAGTCACAATATCGAGGTCTTGCCCAGATGCTTTCTCCGGCACGTTAGCTGATTGATCCAAGGGAGTTTTTAAAATCAAGTCTCCTCCCGCGGATGCGAGTTGCACCGCGAGGAAGAACGGCCCTGGTCCTCGCCGTTAAGGTTTCGACCTGTTTAACGAGGGAGCTCATAACCTTGTCTTGTTCTGCAAACTTCTTTTCAAAAGTCGAGAACATCTTCTTGGCCTCCTCGAACGCCGCGGTGTTTTTGTTGGCGTTACCGCAGAAACGTTCGCTACTAGATTGCTTTCAAAGTTGTCGCCGGCAGAGGTTCCGTCACGAGTTTTCTGATTGTTCAAGTCGTCATTCGTCATGTCTGATCGAGCGTTTGATGGCTGAGAGTTAGACTGATCTGTGAACCCCCCTCCTTCTAGCGAAAAACTGTGGGAACCGAAATTCACACTTGTCGATTTCCATAAAATAAGGAAAGTTAGGAAAACCCTAATTTCCCAGAGATCTCGGGTTTCTTCTAAACCAAAAACGTCAAGCAACCAGACAGAGAGAACAAACGAAAATAGCGATGAATGTAAATAAAAAAGGAAGAGTAATAGGAATCTTATTCCGAATCAGTGTTTGAGCGTTACAATGAGGTTTGAGCCTTGGCTATGAGAGTTGTCGGCGAGGTCCCTAGTTCTAATAACCCAAGACCGCAAAAACCTAGTTGAGTCGCAGCTCAAGTAACAAAAACGGAAAATTGCCAAAAAGCTAAGTTTGCTGTGAGAGCTCTGAGTAAAATTTCTGGTCCCTCTGCACCTTCGACCTTGGATCTCTTATATACTCCTTAGAGGCAGTTTTGCCTTGCCAATTCTGCCCTTGGTCGAATTTATCTTCTCGTGGAAATCTTCCATATCTTCCCGATTCTTGTGTTTATCCTTTGGAAACTTTACATCTATCCTTCAAGTAAGATTTATCATTTCCTGCAAAACAAGGGTAAACCGTCATAGGATTTGGGCTCGATTTCATATAGAATCGAAAGTGGGCTTTCAGCCGTGCATGAACCCTATCGGCCCGTTTTTATTACTTAGGAGTTTTTACGATTTTATTGAAACGGTGCTTTCTGAATGACGTTGGTTCGTGCGGAAGCCCGAATCTCTCGTATAATGAAGACAATCTCTTGAGGTGTTTAGGCAACCATCGATTGTCTATACTTTCGATTTTAACTTCTTTCGAGAAAGAAATCCTCGTAGTTCTCTTTTAAGTAGTAGAGTTCGGGAGATGACTTTGACCGGAAAGAAACGAAGACTACTTTCGACTTGTTCTCGAAAAGGGGAGTAATAAAGATGGGTTGGAGATGGAATGATCATGCTTGTGGGCTGGTGCGGCCCGTACCTTCAAATGTTTGGTCTACTCGACGAACCGGCGAACCGACTGTTCGAGATTGATCTACTCGCCAAACGGCGAGCAGACTGAGCTTGTCTAGTTTACATGCCGTTTGGGGAGTAGACCGTTTGGTCTAGTCACCAAACGGTGAGCAGACCGAGCTTGTCCGGTCTACTCGCCAAACGGCGAGTAGACCGTGTGGGTTCGGTTTAGTCGAACCGGTGAGTAGACCGTTTTGTTTGGTTATGCCGAGATTATTTGAGTGTTCTTAAGGCTTTCCCGGTTCGACGGATTACTTGTGAAATCTAAGTTCGGTTATGCCACTTTTTGATTTACATGTTCTCCTTTCTTTTTCCTCGACAAAAAATCTCTCTCGAGAAGTTTTTTAAGGCTGATTTTGTCGTGACCGATTTTGACCACAACAACCACCCGACCCTACCGGCTAACCCGACCATGGCCAGAACTAGCCCAACTACCCGAGGCCATAACACTCCTTCTAGCTGATTTTAGCTGACTCCCAGTTGATCCAGCTGGGTTAGCTAGTGGTTTAGCTCAGGGAGCTGACCACACTTAGTGTGAGCTAGCCCGAGCTAAGCTTAGCTTCGTCCAGCTGATCCAGCTGCCCATACTTCCCACTGAGTTGCCGTATCACTCGTCCAGCTTGTCCAACCTTACATACTTTCCCATTTAGCTAAGGTTAAGTATTCTAATGCCCTTAATCGTCCTTCTATACCATGGAACACTTGTCTATTGGTTGTATGACCTGAATGGTTTGTTTCCTCGCACCATGGTCCGTCCGGATAACCTTATCCAGCTCTGAGTGTGTGACAAGTCTCCCCCACTAACAATGGATTCTTCCTCGAATCCAAGTTAGATGTTCCTTTTGGTAAGAACTGACTATACCACTCAAGATACTCTGCCTTTATCCTTGCTTCTGTTTCCCAAGGGATAATCTCCTTACCATTGTAATCCCACACAACCTTGATCATGGGGACTCTCTTCTTTCTCATTGCCTTCTCTGGCCGCTCCACAATACAAATCAGCCTTGTCTCTAAGGTTAGATTCGTACCAATATCAGCAGGGATCTCGGGCAACACAATGTCCTAATCCATTATACACTTCCTGAGTTAGGACACATGGAATACATTGTGAAATGCATCCATTGCTGATGGCAAATTCAACTTGTGGCAAATTCAACTTGTGTGCCACATCACCCACTCTTTCCATAATATTGAACGGACCTAAGTACCTAGGATACAATTTCCTTCTTCTAGAAACCGTGGTCTTTCCCTTGGATATTATCATCTTGAGATAGACCAGATCACCGACCTCAAACTCAAGATGCTTCATGCGCCTATCCACATAACTCTTTTGGCGATCTTGTGTCTCTTTCATCTTCTCTTTCACCATCCGTATCTTCTCTGTGGTTTCTTCCACTATCTCTAGACCCAACATGCTACGCTCCCCACTTGGGTCCAGCATAGAGGTTTTCTGCAAGGCCTTCCATTCAAAGCCTCATATGGCGACATGCCAATGCTTGTGTGGAAGTTGTTGTTGTAAGGAAACTCCACCAAAGGTTGATGTTTCTCCCAAGAATCACCCCAGTTCAAAACACATGCTCTTAGCATACCTTCCAAAGTCTATATCGTCCTCTCTGACTGCCCATCCGTTTGAGGATGATATGTTGTACTCATGTTTACTCTTGTTCCTAAAGCCTTTTGAATCACCTGCCAGAAATAAGATGTAAACCTTGGATCTCTATCCGAGACAATGCTTTCTGGAACATCATGCAACCGCACTATCTCATTCATGTATACTCCTACAATCTGATCCACACCATCTCCCTTCCTAATGGCTAAGAGTGCTGATTTGGTCAAATGATCGACCACTACCCAAACTGCATCTTTCCGGTTCTTAGTGGTTGGGAATCCGGTCACAAAATCCATTGTGATATGATCCTACTTCCACTCCGGTATGGGTAAGTTCTGAAGTAGGCCGCTGGGTACCTGTTGTTCAGCTTTCACCAATTGGCAAGTAGGACACTGATGCACCCCACAACGTGGAACTAGCCCAGCATGGTGATCAGGACGATCAGATCAGTTTAACCGAGGTTCACCCGTCCAACCGTGTTAGATCCACGGACCGAGCCGTGTACAGAATCGACCCACGTACATCCGGAAATGACCTAAGGCTGGAACCACGACCTAATGACCGAATTGACTGTCCCACAACCAGTCTTTCCCGACCCATTCAACATTCTAAGACCAACAGTCAAGCCAGAACTCAAGATCAACGAGTGGAACCTGATTCAGGACACAACACTTCACTTCAAGGCCGTTTGGTACGTACCGCATGTCCCGATGGTCGTGAACATGACCTTTCTTACCAGATTGATGATTTTATGATGATCGATCATTCTAAACTCTCTAAAGCAAGGATACTTAAGCTCTCTGAAGATTTGGGTCAACTAAAGTTGCCATCCGTTCATGAAAGTTCATCGATCACCCATGCAGACAGACCACGGTACGTCCTCCTCCTTACCGCAGTACACCCATCTGGATCGAACAAACCTGGACAGTAGGCAAAGGGTCATCTGTGGACCAGGCAAGATTCGGATGAACATGGACGGTAGACCAAGGGTCATTTTGACAAGAAGAATAACCAAAGAGTCATTTGACCATATTTAGTCTTTGTTGCTTTTTCTAGGTGTGTTTTCCACAAAATTCTAAGTCTTTTCATATGCCTTTGCTACTATAAATATGTAATTCTTCTTCAGCAATAAACCATTCGGTTATCATCTTTTTTTTGAGTTAAACTCTTTGTTCTTTAAAGAACTTTTATTTGTTTCTTGGTGAGTCATATCCAAGTTAAACAATCCTCAAAATCGTTGGTCTTGTGAGTCATATCAAGCAACGACTAGAGATCCTTCTTTTAGTGGACTTGTGAGTCATATCAAGCACCAACTAAAGTCGGGAATATCAGAGGCCTTCCGCAACCTTCGTGCGACCTTTCAATCCATCCAGTTCTTATTCGTGAGTTCATATCAAATCCAATCCGGTTGAGTGATCCTATTGTGAGCGTATCAAGTGGTATCACAACCACTCTTCTGGTATTCTCTATTCATCCATCTTTCTCATCTTCCATTTTCTTTAAACACTTCTTCTACCTTTCTTAAATCCGGGCCCCTCATTACTATCCACTAGATAAAAAAAAGAGAAAAGAAAATAAACATCTTCGATAAAAAAAAGATTCAAGAGTTTGATTTGTGGATTGGTGGTGAAAGTGAAAGCATGCTGGCTGAGGAGAAATCCAGCCTTTGAGGTGGTTAAAACGGATTTCCAAAACCAAAAATCTCTTATCTTTCTATCTTGAGAAATTCTCTTTTGTTTGCTTGGAATTGTTCATTGGGTTTCTTTGATCAGTGTTCTTAGAACCTTGAGTGGAAACTTGTGTGTGTGACTACGAATTTGAGAGAAACACGTGTGTGATTGAGGATCAAACACTTGAGAGTGTGAGGTTTGTATCTAACATTTTGTGTTTAAAAAATTTCAGTAACCATTAGTAGTGAAGGAGAAAGAAACCAACCCGAAAACTCATTTGCTGGATTATCTAACCTACAAATGCGTGCTTTGAATGATTCTATGACTTACTTGATGAATGCAGGTTTAGATCAGATCCATCAAAGGCTTGATGAGCTTCAGGCCAGCCAACAAACTCATCCTAGAACCGGAGCAAGAAGAGATCGCCCAAGGATGTACAACCGGACCGATGATGAGACCCTAGGGGAAGATTTCCGAGAGGATGAAGTCAGATCAACCAACCGACCTAGGAGAGGTCATAGAAACCGAGAGAAAAGTGATATCAATCCATTTGCTAGAACTGATCGTGCTGGTGATAGCTTAGGAGGATTGAAACTGAAAATCCCAACTTTTGATGGTAAAAAACGATCATGATGCTTTCCTTGAATGGGAAAGAAAGATTGAGCTTGTCTTTGATTGTCAAAACTTTTCTGATCTTAAGAAAGTTAGATTGGCTGCTACTTAATTATCTGGCTATGCTATTAACTAGTATGACCAAGTTGTGACTCATAGGAGGAGAACAGATGAAAGGCCAATTAAAACATGGGATGAGCTTACCATGCTGATGCGGAGACGATTTGTGCCTACTCACTATCACCGTGACCTCCACCAGAAGTTGAGACGCCTACTTCAGGGCACCAAGTCCGTGGAAGACTACTACCAAGAGATGGAGATCTTGATGATTAAGGCTGTTGTGGATGAGCCTATGGATGCCACTATGGCACGATTTCTTTCAGGTCTCAACCGTGACATCCAAGATTGTATGGAGCTTCAAGAGTATGGTAGTGTGGAGGAGATGTAACACAAGGCCATCTTGATTGAACAAAAATTCAAAAGAAAGAGCTACTCAAGACCGGCCCTTGCTCCCAAACCGGCCTACGCTCCTAAACCAAGCTATCAAGACAAAGGTAAGTCTTCTCCCATAACACATAATGCTTTTAAGACTAATGTTCCTGCTCGTGTGGAAAAAAGAAAAGGAAGTTGAGACTTCTGGCCGAGCAAGACACATTAGGTGTTTCAAGTGTCAAGGTCTAGGACAATGTGCCAAAAACTGCCCCAACCAGCGAGTGATGATTCTCATGGAGAATGGTGAGGTTGAGTCCGAGGATGAAGAGGAGGACAAGAAGGATTTGGGTCCTATCTTTGATGAGGAAGAGGAAGCCTTTGACTACCCACATCATGGACCCCTACTTGTTGCTAGGAAGACCTTGGATGACCCCATTTTCAATGAGAAGGACGACCACTTGGTCGACTGTTTTGGGCCGACCATTGATGCTGATTCTGGTCCTATCTATGATGATGAGGATAGCCTTGACTACCCAACTTTCGGCCCACTTCTTGTCACTAGGAGATCTTTGAGTGTGCAACCCAAAACCAACAACAAAGAACAAAGGGAGAATCTCTTTCATTCTCGTTGTCTCATTTCTGAAAAAGTGTGTTCTTTGATTATTGATGGAGGTAGTTGCAGTAATGTGGCTAGTGACACTCTTGTAAGGAAACTTGGGCTTGTTAATCGGCCTCTTTCTCGTTCTTTCAGGTTGGAATGGCTAAATGAGGCTGGAGAGCAGTATGTGAAGGAACAAGTCACAGCACCCCTTACCATTGGAAGATATGAGGATGAAGTTGTTTGCAACGTTCTCCCTATGGACGCTTGTCACACTCTCTTGGGTCAACCATGGCAGTTTGATAAGAAGGCCGTGCATGATGGATTCAAAAACCGACACTCCTTTGACCATAAAGGAAAGAAGATCACACAGGTACCTTTGACACCTTTGGAGGTTCATCAAGACCAGATCCAACTCAAGAGGAACCGTGACAAAGAGCCCAAACCAGACAAACCTGAATCCTCTCAAAGGAACTCCAACTTCTTTATTAAAAAGAGTCAGGTCAGGAAATCTCTTTACTCTCAAAAGCCATTTCTTTTACTTGTGTACAAAGAATCTCTTATGGCTTCCTCTTTTGACTGTGCACCGGAGATTCCGAGTGAACTTCTAGATATTGTGCAGGACTTTTCTAATGTTTTCCAGATGAGAATCCCAATGGATCGCCACCAGTTCGAGGCATTGGGCATCAGATAGATTTTGTTCCAGTTGCATCTCTACCGAACCGACCAGCTTATCGTATCAACCCGGTGGAGACAAAGGAACTTCAGAAACAGATTGGTGACCTTCTAGAGAAAGGTTACATCTGGGAAAGCCTCAGTCCTTGTGCCGTGCATGTTCTTCTAGTACCCAAAAAGGATGGCTCGTGGCGTATGTGTGTGGACTGCCGTGCCATAAACAACATTACGGTAAAGTATAAGCATCCTATTCCTAGGCTTGATGACATGCTTGATGAGTTGCCTGGTTCATGTTTTTCTCTAAGATTGATTTAAAAAGTGGTTATCATCAGATTAGGATGAAAGAAAGTGATGAATGAAAAACTGCATTTAAAACCAAACTAGGATTGTATGAATGGCTTGTGATGCCATTTGGGCTTACAAATGCATCTAGTACTTTCATGCGTTTGATTAATCACGTCTTGAGATCCTTCATTGGTCATTTTGTTGTAGTTTACTTTAATGACATTCTTATTTACAGCAAGAACCTTGAAAATCGTAGGATGCACTTGAAATATGTTCTTGAAATTCTTAGGAACGAGAGACTTTTTGCAAATCTTGGTAAATTCTCTTTTGGAACAGATAACGTGGGGTTCTTAGGCTTTGTTGTAGGTGAGAATGGACCTAGAGTGGACGAGGAAAAGATCAAAGCTATCTGGGACTGGCCTAGTCCACCGACCGTGGGCGAAGTGAGGAGCTTCCATGGTCTTGCCGGCTTCTATCGGCGATTTGTTCCGAATTTCAGTACCATCGCAGCCCCATTGACTGAAGTGATCAAGAAGAATGTGGGATTCAAATAGGAACAAGCTCAAGAAGAGGCATTTCAGATTCTAAAAAGGGAAGTTGACTCAAGCTCCTTTGCTTGTACTTCATGATTTTTCTAAGACTTTTGAGATTGAATGTGATGCTTCCGGAGTTGGTATTGGTGCTGTCTTGATGCAGGACAGGAAACCCATTGCCTACTTTAGTGAGAAGCTTGGAGACGCCACACTTAAGTACCCTACTTACGACCAAGAGATATATGCTTTGGTGAGAGCTCTACAAACGTGGCAACACTACCTTTGGCCTAAGGAGTTTGTGATCCACAAGAACCATCAGTCCTTGAAACACCTTAAGGGCCAACAAAAGCTGAACAAGAGGCATGCACGTTGGGTTGAGTTCATTGAGATATTTCCTTATGTCATTAAGTACAAACAAGGTAAGGACATTGTGGTGGCTGATGCCTTGTCTAGAAGGTATGTAATTCTTCAGATCTTGAAACAAAGTTGCTTGGTTTTGAATTTATCAAGGATTTATATGCAACTGACTCAGATTTCAGAGATTTTCAGAAAGTGTTCAAAAGCGGCTTATGGCAAGTATTATCAAATCTCTGAATTTTTATTCTTTGATAACCACTTGTGTGTTCCCCAATGTTCTTTGAAGGAGTTGCTTCTCAGGGAAGCATATGGAGGAGGTCTTATGGAACAATTTGGAATCAAGAAAAAACACAAGGTTGTGTATGAACATTTCTTTTGACCGAGCTTGATGAAGGACGTGGACGAATCTGTGGTCGATGTGTGGTTTGCAAGAAACCCAAGTCTGAAGCCAAAAACCAAGGTTTGTATTCTGATCTTCCTATCCCTTCTCATCCGTGGGTAGACATATCTATGGACTTTGTGCTTGGTTTGCCTAAATCAAAATCTGGCAGAGATTCTATCTTTGAGGTGGTCCATAGATTTTCTAAGATGGCTCATTTCATACCATGTCATAAAACTGATGATGCTGTGCACGTTGCTGATTTGTTCTTTAGAGACATTGTTAGGTTGCACGGAATGCCTAGGATAATTGTTTCAGATCGAGATGCTAAGTTCCTTAGTTATTTTTGGAAAGGTTTGTGGTCTAAGTTAGGTACTAGATTGATGTTTTTCACCACTTGTCACCCTCAAAATGATGGTCAAACTGAGGTTGTAAGCCGGACCTTGTCAGCATTGCTTAGATCATTGGTTAAAAAGAATCTTAGACATTGGGAAGAATGTTTGTCTCATGTTGAATTTGCTTATAATCATTCCATGCATTCTTCTACCAAGTTTTCTCCTTTTGAGGTTGTGTACGGTTCAATCCCTTATCTTCACTTGATCTTTTGCCTTTGCCCTTGAGTGAAAGAGTTAGCACATATGGCAAAAGGAAGGCAGACACGATTCAGAAGTTACATGAGAAAGTCCGTGACAACATCAAGGAAAAAACCGAGGTCTACACAAGAAAGGCAAACAAGAAGAAAAAGAATGTTGTCTTTGAAGAAGGCGATCTTGTTTGGGTTCATCAAAGGAAGGAACGTTTTCCTGAACAAAGGAAGTCAAAACTCATGCCTAGGGTCGATGGTCCTTTTCAGATCCTTAGGAAGATCCATGACAATGCCTATCAGCTGGACTTACAAGGTAAGTATGACATCTCTTCAAGTTTTAATGTTTCTGATTTATCTCCTTTTTGTGCAAATGATCCAGATTTGTGGACAAATCATTTTGAAGAGGAAGGGAATGATGCACCCCAGGACGTAGAACTAGCCTAGCATGGTGATCAGGACGATCAGATCAGTTCAACCGTACAAGATCAACGGACCGAGCCGTGTACAGAATCGACCCGCGTACATCCAAAAATGACCTAAGCCTAGAACCATAACCTAATGACCGAATTGACCATCCCACAGCCAGTCTTCCCAACCCATTCGACATTGTAAGACCAACAGTCGAGCCAGAACTCAAGATCAACGAATAGAACCTGATTCAGGACACAACACTTTACTTCTGGCCCGTTTGGTACGTACCGCATGTCCCAATCGTCGTGAACATGACCTTTCTAACAAGATTGATGATTTCATGATGATCGATCATTCTAAACTCTCTAAATCAAGGATACTTAAGCTCTCTGAATATTTGGGTCAACTAAAGTTGCAATCCGTTCATGAAAGTTCATCGATCACCCACGCGGACAGACCACGGTACGTCCTGCTCCTTACCGCAGTACACCCATCTGGTTCGAAAAAACATGGACAGTAGGCGAAGGGTCATCTGTGGACCATGCTAGATTCGGATGAACCTGGATGGTAGACCAAGGGTCATTTTGACCAGAACAAGAACCAAAGAGTCATTTGACCATTTTTAGTCTTTGTTGCTTTTTCTAGGTGTGTTTTTCCACAAAATTCTAAGTCATTTTCATATGCATTTGCTACTATAAATATGTAATCCTTCTTCAGCAATAAAACATTCGATTATTATCTTTGTTTTGAGTTAAACTCTTTGTTCTTTGAAGAACTTTTCTTTGTTTCTTGGTGAGTCATATCCAAGTTAAACAATCCTCAAAATTGTTGGACTTGTGAGTCATATCAAGCAACAACTAGAGATCCTTCTTTTGGTGGACTAGTGAGTCATATCAAGCAAAAACTAGAGATCCTTCTTTTGGTGGACTAGTGAGTCATATCAAGCACCAACTGAAGTCGGGAATATCGGAGGCCTTCTGCAACCTTCGTGCGATCCTTCAATCCATCCAGTTGTCATTCGTGATTTCATATCAAATCCAATCCGGTGGAGTGATCCTATCTAGGGTGTATCAGACACTTTGCCACCCACTCAGCCACATCAGTTTTCATCCTTATCCAGTGGTAGTACCTCTTCAGATCGCGGTACATCTTGGTCAACCCTGGGTGAACCAAAAACTTGGACATATGAGCTTGTCTCATAATCTTCTCTTTGAGTTCCTTGTCGTTAGGAACACTGATCCGTCCATTGACCAAGATGGTACCATTGCTTTCTGTCTGGTACTCAGTCTTGTCATTGGATGCCACCTTCTTGAGGTTCTCATCTAAGCCTTGTGCTAGACGAATCCTGGTAAGGAGATCAGCCTGATTCACTGCCTCTAAACCCAAAGGCTCATCCTCGCTGGCCAATGTGTTCAAATGCAATGACCGGACCATCCCTTCCAGTACATCAGCTTCCCTCTCTGCTGACACCTCAGCCCTTCTACGGCTCAAGGCATCTGCCACTGAGTTTGCCTTACCAGGATGGTAAGCAATGTCCAGATCGTAATCTGCCACAAACTCCATCCTTTTTCTCTGCCTCAAGTTCAACTCACGCTAGGTGAATATGTACTTCATGCGTTTGTGGTCTGTGAGTATTTGCACCTTAGAACCATAAAGATATGACCTCCATATCTTTAAGGCAAACACCACAGCCGCCGTCTCCAAATCATGAGTTGGGTAATTCCTCTCATGCTTCCTCAGCTGTCTGGAAGCATAGGCTATTACCTTCCCATGCTGTGTCAGGACACATCCTAATCTAGTGATGGATGCATCCGTGTACACCAAGTAGAACTGGTCCTCCTCTGGTAACACCAAGACTGGTGCACTAGTTAACATGTCCTTTAGTGCTTAGAAACTCTTCTCACACTCTTCAGACCATGAGAACTTAACATCCTTGCTCGTCAGTTGTGTCATGGGTTGAGCTAAACTTGCAAACCCATTGACAAACTTCCGGTAGTAGCCAGCCAACCCCAAGAAGCTCCTAACCTCCGAAGCATTCTTTGGTCGTGGCCACTCTCATATTGCCTTGATATTCTCTGGATCAACAGACACGCCTTGATCCGACACTATGTGTCTAAGGAAACAAATTCTCCTTTGCCAGAAACAACACTTGCTCAACTTAGCAAAGATTTGCTGCTCCCTCAAACATCCCAGCACTGCCCGGAGATGCCTTTCATAGTCTTTGGTTTTGGAATATATAAGTATGTCATCTAGAAAGATGATTACAAATTCATCCAAAAACTCTCGGAAGATACCACTCATCATCTTCATGAAAGCTGCTGGTGCATTGGCTAGACCAAATGGCATAACCACGAACTCATAGTGGCCATACCTAGTCCGGAAAGCTGTCTTCTTCACATCATTTGGTTCAATGGGAAGCTGATGATACACTGAAGCCAAATCAACCTTGGAGAACCACTTTGCTCCCTTGAGCTGATCCAACAGCTCATCTATCCGAGGCAATGGGTTCTTGTTCTTCACAGTCACCCGGTTCAGCCCTCGATTGTCAATGCACAATCTGAAGCTACCATCCTTCTTTTTCACAAATGAACTGGTGCTCCCCAGGGTGACACACTTGGCCGTATGAAATCCTTCTCCAGCAACTCCTCAAGTTGCTTCTTAAGCTCGGCCATCTCGGCAAGAGCTATTCTATAGGGATTTTTGGATAATGGGGTCGTACCTGGCTCGAGTTCTATTATGAATGGGTCCGACCTATCAGGGGGAATGCCTTGAAGCACCCTAAACACATCCTGGAACTCACCAACCAGCGGTATTCCCTCTGGGTCACCACCTTCTAAAACCTCCTCAGTGGCGATTGTGGCCAGATAAGCTTCACAACCCTTTCTTAGTATCCTCTCACAATGGATAGCTGACACCACTAAGCATCCAGAGGTTGTACGTATACCTTGGAACCTGATCGGAGATCCACACCCACTCTCAAATTGCACGCACCCCCGGTGACAATCAAGAGTGGCCCGATTCTTTCCAAGCACATCCATACCTAATATCACTTCATAATTCTTTAGGTGGACTACCACAAGATCCACAGGCATGACCCTGTCTTGGATCATCACAGGAATGTCCTTCACCAAACCTAGTGAACTCATTCTCTGCCCACCGGCCGCGTTCACTATGCAAGGACAATCCTCCGTTCCCATCTAGAACAACCCCTTTCCGATCATCCCTGGGCTCACAAAACTGTGGGTAGCACCAGTATCGAAAATTACGTGTGTTTCCACACCACCAATAGTTAGGGTCCCTACATATGACCCATACTCAGTATCTAACCGTTCTAAGTTCCGTACCATGCAATTATACTGAATTGGAAAAGAATAAGACCAGAATTATTACCAGTGATCGAGTGGAATGGTCCAGACTCGTCAGCATCCTTGGACAGCTCATACACACGCGGTGTTGAAGCCTGCCCGCGGTTCTGGTCCGACCTGCTATACTCACCCCAGCTCTTGTTCGATCCATACTGTAACTTTGGAAAATCCTTGCGGAGATGTCCCTTCTTACCACAATAGTGACACGACCTAACATCACCACCAGCCCCTTTCTCATGTCTAGGACAGTCACGGGCTGAGTGGTCTATCTTTCCACATCGGAGACAAGCTCCCATAGCCCTCCAACATTCACTATCGTGATGCCTTCCACATTTGGGACACTCAGGCCTACCACTTGAGGGTTTACCCTCCTCGGCCTGGTCCCTCTTTCTCTTCCGGTCACCACTGCAAGACGCTGACACCACTACACTCTTCACCTTCAGCTTTGCCTCTTCTTCTAGGTTAGTCTCCAGCATTGCCATTCGCTCAACCAGCTCAGACACTGAGTGAAAAGTGCGGACTGAGCAGTAGGCCATGAGTTAGACCCTAAGGCCTCGTTGAAATCTTTAGAGAGTAAGAGAATAGAGATATTTGTTTAGACAGAATCAAAGAGAAACTAAGAGAATAGAGAGATTAAGAACAGATTTGTGTAGAGAGCCATTTCAGCTAAGAGAGAAAATAAAGAAGAGAACTGTATGATTATTATTGATACTCGACATGTTCAATATATAGAGGAGCTACAAGGGTTTTCAGAAAAGCAAGGAAGATCAAATATGTGGACAGAAAGAACTAGGCGCGCTTAATTCAAACGGTCGACCAAGGGGAGCCACAAGAAGAGCATCAGCATCTTTGGGAAGATGCTGATCACTTTCCAGCCTGTCCGCGCCTTATCCACCATCCTTTTTACTGGATAGATCAATGGAAGGCACGGTAAGCGTCCCTGGTTACTTCTTGTTTTACCCGGTTGAAGTTTTACCTTTGGTCGAGTGTTTTGGTTCGACCATGACCTGTACGGACATAGTTGACACAAAACCTCCCCAATCCTTTCTCTTCTCCTCACTCTTCTTAACCCAATGCTCCTATATTATTATAACTTCGCAGCATACCTCAACTCAACACTTCCCCTCAAGCTTGACCATGTGGAACAAATCGAGCTTGGAAGGCTATCAGGTCTTCCTCATTAAAAACCTCACCAAGGAAAACCCTTTTGGGATAAAACCTTGATGAGGGAAAAAGAGTAAAGACCCCATAGAAAGGGATTAGCTAAGTTTGGTTAGATCAATGAGTCCCAACCGGCCATGGATGGACTCCATTGTCTTTTGTCTAGCTGCCTTAGTGAACACATCAGCTAGCTGGTCCTCACTCCTAGTATAGCAAGGTAAGATCACTCCTAACCCAATCATCTGCCTCACCTTGTGGCAATCAACCTAAATGTGCTTGGTCCTCTCGTCGAATACTGAGTTGGTGGCTATGTGGATGGCTGCTTGGTTGTCACAATGCATTGTCATTGGAATGGACTGCTCAATACCATGGTGCTTCAAGATGCCTTTAATCCAAACAAGCTCATTTTTCAACTTCAGCATTGCTCTATACATGGCCTCAGCACTAGAGCAAGACACCACATTTTGCTTCTTGCTCTTCCATGTAACTAGGTTCCCTCCAATGAATGTGCAGTAGCCAGTAGTGGACTTCCTATCTGCTCTATCACCAGCCCAATCCGTATCACAGTAACCAACCACTTCAGTGTTGTTGTTGCATCCCATCCATACTCCTTGGCCAGGTGAACCATTCAGATAACTTAGGATCCGTTCCACCATGTTCCAGTGGTGCTCCTTTGGGACTTGCATGTGTTGGCTCACCTGGTTCACATCAAAACAAATATCAAGACGTGTGATGGTTAAGTATATCAGCATACCCACTAGCTTTCTGTAAAGCTTGGCATCATGAAATGGCTTGCTATCTTCTATCTCCCCCTCACGAGGAACCTTATACCCATCCTCCATAGGCATCTTTGCTATCTTCCCTCCAAGTTTACCTGCATCTTTCAAAAGATCAAGAGTATACTTCCTTTGGGACATGAACAACCCTTCCTTGGATCTACAAATCTCAATTCCAAGGAAGTATTTCATTTCTCCCAAGTATTTAATTTCAAAAACAGATTTGAGATAATCCTTTGTATCCTTAATACCTTCTTTGTCACTCCCAGTTATGATGATATCATCAACATAGAGTAGGAGGACAATGATACCTGATGTAGAGGTAAGAGTGAATAGGGTGTGATCAAGCTCGGATTTGATGAAGCCTCGGCCATTCAAGGTGGTGCTTAACTTGTGATACCAGGCTCTTGGAGACTGCTTCAACCCATAGATAGCCTTCCTTAACCTCAGAACATTCCCTTGTTTCACTAGACTCTCAAGCCCCGGAGGAGGATATACACTTCTTCTTCCAATTCTCCTTGCAAGAAGGCATTCTTCACATCCATTTTCCATAGGTTCCATCCCAAGTCGGTTGCAATGGAGAGGACAATCCGAATAGTATGGAGCTTTGCCATAGAAGCAAAGGTGTCAACATAATCCTCTCCATAGGTTTGGGTGAAGCCTCTTGCAACAAGTCTGGTTTTCTTCCTTTTTATCTTCCCGTTTGGTAGATATTTGATGGTGAATATCCATCTACTAGTAACAACGTTCTTCCCTTTTGGCAGCTCACTCTCATACCAAGTCTCATTCTTGATCATAGCACCTGCTTCATCATCTACTGACTTCTTCCATTCTTTATCCTCCATAGCTTCCTCATACGATTTTCGAACCTGACTTTCATCCAGACTAATAATGAAAGCACAATGCTCCTTAGAAAAATCGGCAAACGAGCATACAACTTGACATCCCGAGATACTAACAACTTACTTGTTGAGGGATCAAAGCATTTGTATCCCTTTTGGGTTGTGGAATAGCCGATGAACATTGCTTTAGTACTCTTAGGTTCCAACTTGTTCCTCATTTCTCCTGGCACCAGCACAAAGCATAAGCACCCAAATACCCTTAGATGATCCAAAGAAGGCTTGACCTTGTTCAGGACTTCAAATGGAGACTGATTCTCTAAGACTCTGGTTGGTATCCGGTTGATAAGATAGCAAGCAGACATTACAACATCACTCCAGAACCTCTTTGGAACATTGGTTTGAAACATCATCGACCTTGCCACGTCCATAAGATGCATGTTCTTCCTCTAAGCCACTCCATTTTGTTGTGGAGTGTAAGGACAGCTCGTTTGATGTAGGATCCCATGTTGAGCTAGATGATCTTTGAAAGCATGGCCCATGTATTCCCCACCATTATCTGATCTGAAAATCTTAATCTTGACATTATAATGGTTAGCCACATAAGTCTAAAAGTTTTTAAATGCATCAAGCACCCTATCCTTACTTTTAATGAGTGTTACCCAGGTGTATTTAGATTTCTCATCAATGAATGTAACAAAATACTTATAGTTCTCTTCAGATAAACAAGGAGTAGTCCAAACATCAGAATGAAGAAGATCAAAACACTTCTCATAGATAGTACTTGATTTCCTAAAGACTGTCTTACAATGTTTACCCAAAATGCATGCTTCACATTTATTATTCTTAAACATGACAACGGGTAACATCAAACAAAGAGCCCTAACATGGGGATTTCCTAATCTAGCATGCCACAGAGCATCATTATTTGAAGTAGAAGCAGAACTAAACGAGTAACTAGAATTGGAAATAGGGGTAAGCTCTTCAAGCATATAAAGATCTCCCTTGGTCACTCCTTTCCCAATCAAATTACTTCTCTCAATATCCTG
The DNA here is from genome assembly GCA_905132765.1 of Moricandia arvensis. NCBI lineage: Eukaryota > Viridiplantae > Streptophyta > Magnoliopsida > Brassicales > Brassicaceae > Moricandia > Moricandia arvensis. The sequence goes on along the minus strand of CAJHQP010000732.1, from coordinate 39,005 downwards.
AAACTTCACATCATTAGGACTAAAGATAACATTGCATTGAAGATCATTAGTGCATTTCTTGACAGCTAAGAGATTTGAAGTAAACTCAGGCATATAGAAAGCTCTAGACTCTTTATCAAACAAGTTCAAGGTTATCATGTGATGAGAGGCACCAAAATCAACAACTAATGGTTTATTGATATACTAGTAGCAGCATATGATCTATGTGATTCTCCTAGAGTATCTATCTGATCAAGAGTCTTAGGCATTCTATAAGCAGTATGAGTGTAACCAAGGGTGTTTCCGAGTGTGTTACCATTGTCCTTAAGAGCTTTGATGAGAGCATCAATATCGGACCTCCTTACGGGGTCTTGATCCATGTTCTTGACTGAAGTGTGTTGATATGCCATAGCCTTCCCTTCACCTTCACGAGCAGTAGACCGACTTCCAGAAGGATCCGCTTCACTTGCTTCATTGGAAAGGTGAGCTCATCCTTCCCTCTCCTTCATGAACTTGGTTGGTTTGAGATGGGGATGAAGGATCCAGCACTGACTCCTCTTGTGACCCGGCTTCTTGCAGTGATCAAAGTTGCCTCCAAACCTCATATCCTCACCATATCTCCTTTCCTCAGGCTTGTACATTGCCTTGTTAGCTTGAGTGACCTCTGCCTTGTTTTCCAAGGAAAGGTCACCTCTTTCTCCAAACAATCCGTGTGAATCCTCTTCCTTCTGGATCTGAGCACACACTTCCTCCAAGGATGGCAGCTTAGATGACCTCAAGATGTGCTTGATCAGGTCATTTTACACCGGATTCAAGGTTAGAAGTAAGCCAAATACTTGATCTTGCTCCTTCTTTTCCATGATGATGTCTTGATCATGTGTGCTTGGCCTCAGCATATCGAGTTCAGACCATAGAGCCCTGAACTTTCCCAAGTGCTTAGTGAACTCCACCTCTTCCTGCACAAGCGCGTTGATAGCTCTTTTCACCTCAAACACACGGCTCAGATTAGATGTATTGCCATAGACCTTCTGGAGAGTATCCCATAGATATTTTGCTGTCTCACAGTAGCTGTAAGCTTCACGGATTGAGGTCTTAAGAGAGGCTTGCAACACGGTGACCACAGTCATGTCTTCTTGAACCCATTTGTTCTCATCAGGTAGAGCAAGCTCAGTTACTCCTTCGCCTTCTTCCTTCTCAACATCTGGTTTTGGAGGTCCATCCGTGATGTGACTCCACAAACCCTTGCTTCCAACAGCTGTTTTCACCAGCCTTGACCATAATAGGTAGTTTCCACTCCCCTTCAATGTAACCGGAATCGCCAACATCTTGCTTTCTTCCATCTTGCTATTGAGTACCCAGATCTAGAAAAGCTTGAGACTTTGAACGAAGCTAAAGAACATTCGAGGTTTAGATCTAAGAAAGGTTGAGACTTTGAGATTAATCAACCCGGAAAGACCTTCGAAAACTAGAGAGAAAGCTTCAAACTTTCAAGCTTTCCTTGGATCCCAAGAAAACTTCAAACTTTGCTTTTGAACTTGAAGAACACGAAGAACATAAACCCAGATTATCAATAACCTGGCTTTGATACCATGAAATCTTTAGAGAATAAGAGAATAGAGGTATTTGTTTAGACAGAATCAAAGAGAAACTAATAGAATAGAGAGATTAAGAACATATTTGTGTAGAGAGCCATTTCGGCTAAGAGAGAAAATAAAGAAGAGAACTGTATGATTATTATTGATACTCGACATGTTCAATATATAGAGGAGCTACAAGGGTTTTCAGAAAAGCAAGGAAGATCAAATATGTGGACAGAAAGAACTAGGTGCGCTTAATTCAAACGGTCGACCAAGGGGACCCACAAGAAGAGCATCAACATCTTTGGGAAGATGCTGATCACTTTCCAGCCTGTCCGCGCCTTATCCACACTCCTTTTTACCTGATAGATCAATGTAAGGCACGGTAAGCGTCATTGGTTACTTCTTGTTTTACCCGGATGAAGTTTTACCTTTGGTCGAGTGTTTTGGTTCGACCATGATCTGTACGGCATGTACGGCCTGTACGGCCTATACGGCATGTACGGACATGGTCGACACAAAACCTCGCCAATCCTTTCTCTTCTCCTCATTCTTCTTAACCCAATGCTCCTCTATTATTTTAACTTCTCAGCATACCTCAACTCAACACTCTTATGAATTGGCGAACCTGAACTGCCTCATCCTCCAACTCCCTTCCCACAAAGCGCCTAAGGATGTTGAAATCTTTCTTATACTCACGAACTATCTTGCGTCCCTGGACCAAGTCCAAGACCTGAGTGTAACACCCCCGAACCGTCCTAGGCCGGACTAAACTCGGAACAGCCCGGAAGCGTCACAAGTAATAGCTCGCCCGGTCGGATCGACCAAAGGTTGAGAACGGATCAGGACCCTCGACCAACCCGTCCCGGTTCGCTATGTCCTCGCCGACCACAGCCTAAGGCTTTGCAACCCGTACCACGGTTGACGAGTTATGTCGACCCGGACAAGTTCTATATCATTTAGCACAAAAACAACGAATATAAACATTCATTTTACTATTAGTAGATGGAAAGCGTTTACAAAAATATCAGAGTTTGAGCGGTCGGCCAAAGGGCCAAAATAAAATAAAAGAAAAGAAAAGAAAAAGAGTCAAAATACATTTGAAAATCTAATCCTTGCTTATGCTTATGCCACCAAATCTACACCGGTTGTCTTGCGTTCCGCGCTCCTAAGCTTCCCACCTACAAGTAACTTGCATAGTAGGAGAGGGGATGAGTAATCTAAATTACTCAGTGAGATCCTAAAACAACTAACCCTCCCCAACCCATGCTCAAACAAACAAACAAGCAAACAATCAATCAAACAAACAAACAATCAAGCAACGAAAAAAATAAAACAAACAAACAATAAATAAACAAGCAAAGGGTGTTAGTCTCCCCACTAAGACCTAACTACAAACAAGCAAAACTAGACTCGATCCTAGACTTAACAAACAAAGAAAATAAAAATACTCGAGTACACCACAAAGGACGGGCCTAGCCACACATCCCCGGGATCCCTAAACACACGGAGCCCTAATGCCCCTTCTGAAAACTCTCGACCACAAACAAAAAAGTCATGTGGTCGAGAAACATCATGACCAGAGAGTCCCACCGCGAGGGATATACCACCGGGCTACATCGTCATGTAGCGCTTGTCCATGGGCGCGACCCACTTCACATTGACAAGTCTTGAAGGGTAGGTCACTCCGCCATAAAGAATTGGGCTTCCCCCAATTTAACTCCATGGTCTCAAGCACATCACCAGAGAGTCCCACCGCGAGGGATATACCACCGGGATGGCCCCATCCACTAGTCTAGACCAAGACAAGAAAGAAATACAACTCGCATGAGGGAGCTCAACCTCTAACCAACATGCCTTGCTTAGTCTAGACCAGGGACAAACAATAAAAATAAACAAGAAACCTAATCTAGACACAACAAACAAACAAGAGGGAGCTAAGCTCAAACCTCACAAACAACAACTACAAGCATCTAGACTAAACTACAAACAACCTAAACAGACAAGCAAGCAACACACACCCACAAGAGAAAGTATCACTCAACCTCTTGTGGTTCAACAAGCAATAATATCTAAACTAATAAACTAAATCTAAACTACACAACAAACAACAATCAAGACGTGCATGTTAACAACATACACTCATCCGGGGCCCTGCATAAAACGGTTAGTATATGCCCCGGGTCTTCACTTAAGACCCATGCTCTTAACCTCAAAAACCTGTATAAATAAACACAAGAAAAGTATCCAGGGACCTCACCTGAATCGCTCCTAAAGTACTACCTAGAACCTCCTAAAAACGCTAAGCGAAGAAAACCAAAAACTTAAGAAAACTTTTCTAAAACTTTGGTTTCTCTCACTAAACTCACCACTCTCTCTCTCTCTAAGGTTTACTCACGGTTTGGAAATGGGAAAAATGAGGGAGAGGGTGTGGTATTTATAGAGAATGGGGGCCGAGGTTGGGTGGGACATGTGGACACTTTGCATGAAGTTTTGTGGACATGTGTCTCACTCACAAAACTTAACTTGCAAGCTTCCCATTCTAGATCCTTCTTTAGCTTGCTCACCAAGTCTTCTACCCTTGCAATGCAAGTCTTCAGCTTCTAGAAACTCCATAGCTTTCTAGGCAAGTAACCTCTTCAACCAATGAGAAATTGCCACGTGTTCATCGCCACATCATCCATCGCTACCAATGAGTGTGTGTCACGTCATCGCCATGTCATCCTTGGTCACCATTTATTGGCCACTTCACCAACACCTAAAATCTTCATCTGAATGTAGTAGAGTAGAAAAATCAATCCAAGAAGCTTCCATTGCATTTCCTTGCTTGAAAATCGATAATCGGCTCGACCACTCCTTATACGACCAAAATGACTAGACCATCGTCCAACTGTTGATTCCTCCTGGACCATCTTGATTTTGTCACGACCATATGTCCTAATACAACTCCCCTGAATGATCTAAGCAAAGATACTCCTTGTTTACACGTCTTCAAAATATCGGCTTTGTCCATATCTTCCATTCCAGCTAAATTCTCGACCATTCTTCAAGTTCACTCGACCATTCTTCCAGTTGCTTCGACCGAACCTCTATTTAAGTCTTCTTAAAGCTTCTTCATACTTGGGTGGCTTGATCCACGTACGTTGACTTATATTGACTTTATATCCTAAATCAGGGGTATTACATTCTCCCCTCCTTAAATGAATTCGTCCCCGAATTCACAAGGAACTTCTATCTTCTTCGACCATCTTCCTAACTTCCTTGAGCTTGTTCCTAACTGCTTCTTCCTTTAGTCTTCCACCATGTCTTCCACCTCTCCTTTCCTTGAACACTTCCGGGTTAATATTGCCTCATGCGGCTTCCTTGATCCATTGATGATGCCACCTTTTGCTTCTAGATTCTGCTTCTTCCATTCACCTTGACGCCACCATTAGATGCAAACCTCCTTCTACTGCTTCTTGACATTATTGCTGGTACTTGTCATCTTCTTCCATCATTTCTCACGACCTCCATTATGATATCACCATTTAGATTATGATACCACCATTTGGTACCACCATTTGCTCCGATATTTCCATTTACTTCCACCTTATGCTGCTCAAACTTCAACTCTTCTTGATTCTGACTTGGCCCTCCCTTATATTCTCTCCTTGCTCTAATTCTCACTTTTCTGGTGCTCCTCTTTGTTCCTTTCTTCCTTCTTGCACTTCCTCACTCTTCTGCTGCACCAAACTTCTTCTACTCCATAACCTTCACTTGTTGTCTCCCCTCCTTGGAAACAACTTGGTCTTCTACATAAATGTAACACCAAATCTTCTCTTGAGCTTCTTCTCCTATCTTCACTACACTATTTCTTCCTTGGCTCCACACGTTCTTGGACTCTTCAATGATAAAAGTAATAGACTTCTCCATCTTCTTATGCTTCCTCTGCTCTGATTGTCGTTTCAAATGTTGCCGAAATGCTATGCCTGATGCGATGATATGCTGATGTCGCTTGCTGGTCGTCTTCAAACGGAACTCCTCCTCTTTCACAGTCCAACCATATCCGTACCTCAACAGCCGATCCATCTCTATAATACCCTCAAGACCTTCTAAGGGTATGGCTAATAAGTTGGCTAAAAGGGTTTCAAGGTTTGGCTTACAGGGGTAAACACCGAGATATCTCTATCACGGGTCACAAGGGTTTCTACTAAACTAAAGGCTACTAACGGGTTCACAAAACAAGGGATGATTTCTTAAAAACGAAAACAAGGGTTCTACCAACCAAAATCGACCCTAAAAAGAAAATCTACACAAACTACAAACTACAAACTACAACTACTACTAACTATGCAAGCAAGACTACTAACTAAACAAGCAAGAAATTAAACACACAAAAGAAAGAGTTAGCACCCATACAAACCTGTCGCAGGACCACTCGACGGTCCTGGAGCACTCGATGGATTTCCTTCTCCATCCAGAGCATAAACTCTACCATCGGATGCAAGATGCGCGGTCGAGCGTTCATTGGTCGGTCGGGTTGGCTGGGTACGGATGAATGCTCCTCGTCCTTGGTCTTGTCGACGTACGGTACACTCGTTGGCAAAATGACCCTTCTCTCCACAACCGTAGCATGTAATTGATGCCCTCCAATCTGATTTCTCAATGGTAGATTCATGAGAGTAATGTCCCAATCGACCACATGTATAGCACTTCAGTTGTGCCCTTCGTGTCTCTCCTTGTCGCTTGAAATGAGCCTTTCTTCCTTTCCTCTGGTTGATGCGTAACTTACCCCTTCTTGGTTGACTAGACCGCGGCTTGAGGTTTGGTCCGACTGTAGGTAAGGATCCACGTGCTGCTGTTACCATTTCCTCCATGTAGACTGCTTTCTGAACTATCATTGCTTCATCTCCATTTCCGTAGTAAATGTATCGGTTGAATTTGAGGAATTTTGCTGCATACTCCCTTATGCTCCTTGAAGTATATCCTTCCATCGGTCTTGGTCCACTATCGCTGGTCTGGTTGGCTGAATCTGAGACGTTCCAAAAGTTGTGGTAATTGGCGTACCTCGACCCATCATGACCCGACATTCCGAACGACTCGCCTTCTCCTAATCCTTGGTTAGACATCTGCACGGCTAAAAGGGTTAAACCTAAACTAAGGACTAACCTAAATCTAATCCTAACCCTAATCCTAATACTAAACCTAATATCTAATCCTAAACCTAGTCCTAAACCTAAGTGGAACGCACCGGTTTCCTAATGTGGCATAAGCGACTCATTTTGACTCGATAAAACTGTAACGCCCCAACCGCCCCTACCGGCGAGTCACCCATCCCTCTATCGGGCTCGTAGGCCCCACCCCTGTCCGACGGTCGGTGCGTTAATTTTTCCAAGGCTCGAAATCATTGTTTACTGACCCTGCAATCACCACCCAACCTTTCCCCGTGTTTTGGCCTCACTCGCACGGTATCGCGAATCACTTCCCGTTAGGTCACCCATCCTTTCACTACTCCAACCCAAGCACGCTTAACCCTGGAGTTCTAAACGGATGTGTGACGGAAAAGGTAAGTCAACTTTGGTGACATAGGTAGCCAAATCAATTCTCTTAAGCCTTTCCACATATCACAACTCGGGATGTTACAATTCACCCCCTCTCAAAGAACGCAACGCCCTCGTTGCGCCCCACGACAAGTCTCAAGACGCCTCTCAGGTCAGAACCGAGATGGCTAACCAGCTCTGATACCACTTGTAACGCCCCAACCGCCCCTACCGGTGATTCACCCATCCCTTTATCGGGCTCGTGGGCCCCACCCCTGTTCGATGGTCGGTGCGTTAACCGGGAGGCTCGAAAGTCATGATATACTGACCCTGCAATCACCACCCAACCTTTCCCCGTGTTTTGGCCTCACTCGCACGGTATCGCGAATCACTTCCCGATAGGTCACCCATCCTTTCACTACTCTAGCCCAAGCACGCTTAACCCTGGAGTTCTAAACGGATGTGTGACAGAAAAGGTAAGTCAACTTTGGTGACATAGGTATCCAAATAAATTCTCTTAAGCCTTTCCACATATCACAACTCGGGATCTTACAAAAACATTGAAAAAGTTGAGGCTTATGAGCATGATCGGAAACCATGCTCTGATACCACCATTTGTAACAACCCCAAACCGTCCTAGGCCGGCCTAAACCCGGAACGGCCCGGAAGCGTCACAAGTAATAGCTCGCCCGGTCGGATCGACCAAAGGTCGAGAACGGATCAGGACCCTCGACCAACCCGTCCCGGTTCGCTATGTCTTCGCCGACCACGGCCTAAGGCTTTGCAACCCGAACCATGGTCAACGAGTTGTGTCGACCCGGACAAGTCCTATATCATTTAGCACAACAACAACGAATATAAATATTCATTTTATTAATAGTAGATGGAAAGCGTTTACAAAAATATCAGAGTTTGAGTGCTCGGGCCAAAGGGCCAAAATAAAATAAAAGAAATGAAAAGAAAAAGAGTCAAAATACATTTGAAAATCTAATCCTTGCTTATGCTTATGCCACCAAATCTACACCGGTTGTCTTGCGTTCCGCGCTCCTAAGCTTCCCACCTACAAGTAACTTGCATAGTAGGAGAGGGGATGAGTAATCTAAATTACTCAGTGAGATCCTAAAACAACTAACCCTCCCCAGCCCATGCTCAAACAAACAAACAAGCAAACAATCAATCAAACAAACAAACAATCAAGCAACGAAAAAAATAAAACAAACAAACAATAAATAAACAAGCAAAGGGTGTTAGTCTCCCCACTAAGACCTAACTACAAACAAGCAAAACTAGACTCGATCCTAGACTTAACAAACAAAGAAAATAAAAATACTCGAGTACACCACAAAGGACGGGCCAAGCCACACATCCCCGGGATCCCTAAACACACGGAGCCCTAATCCCCCTTCTTAAAACTCTCGACCAGAAACACAAAAGTCACGTGGTCGAGAAACATCATGACCGGAGAGTCCCACCGCGAGGGATATACCATCGGGCTACATCGTCATGTAGCGCTTGTCCATGGGCGCGACCCACTTCACATTGACAAGTCTTGAAGGGTAGGTCACTCCGCCATAAAGAATTGGGCTTCCCCCAATTTAACTCCATGGTCTCAAGCACATCACCAGAGAGTCCCACCGCGAGGGATATACCACCGGGATGGCCCCATCCACTAGTCTAGACCAAGACAAGAAAGAAATACAACACGCATGAGGGAGCTCAACCTCTAACCAACATGCCTTGCTTAGTCTAGACCAGGGACAAACAATAAAAATAAACAAGAAACCTAATCTAGACACAACAAACAAACAAGAGGGAGCTAAGCTCAAACCTCACAAACAACCTAATCCTCGTTGTCCCGAATCCATATTCTCACCCTTTTAAGTACATGTGTCAAAGGGTCAGGGAAAGAATAATTTAACAAACAGTAGAGTAAAAATCTAAACAATATTCTAAACAAAATCTAAGGGCAATAAGAAAGAGTCCCCGGCAACGGTGCCAAATTTGATGTGGATTTTTATATCACTCTCAAATTAGCCCTATTCCCACTTTTACTCTCTCAATTAAGAGGTTCAGTATAGTACTGAGGGATCGAATCAACAGAGACTATAGGATTGCATAATTGATTTATTGTTGTCGAATTAAAGTTAAATACATAATAATAATAATAGTAAATAAAGTGATTTCAAGATATATTTGGTTTCTGAAGGTGAAATTAAGGGATTAGACTTAGGGTGAACTCTCAGGTAAGATTAATCATTGTAGATTAATAATTGTATGGTTTTAATAAAGTACCGTTCTCGAACTCAAACTCCAGGGTTTAGGAGATCGCTCTCACGCATCTCAGTTGAGTATCGATCGATGTCCATATCGTGGTATCGATCGATGCTCCTTCTAAATGGTACTGGTTTCTCGGTTTGATGGGCTCTCTAAACTTCTAATTCAACTTTCGTTTGTTACTAGTTATTTAGATTGTTTAAGATATGTTCAAGGTCATAATCAGGCTCTCGCTTGCGCTATGGAACCCTAAATTCTAAGATTGAGGTGATCAAATTCAACTTAGCATTAAGAGTAACTTAAACAAAGAACCAAGAAGATTACCCTTACAATTCTATAAAATCAACAAGACATTACTACCATTGAAGAACCATAAATCTAACAATGAATTACTAAGACATAGCAATAAAGAACATGATTAAAGCCTAAATAAATTGCATTAAATAAATTGAGTAAAGAGATAAGGAGTTCAAGATCTTCTCTATAATAATGGTCAGACCTCTCTCCAATAATAATTAAAATTAATTAAAATAATTTTAAATATTTATACAATGTTTATCTTTAATATAAGGTTATTTTATATTTTACAGTATATTACTAACGTGTCAAAATATCTAAAATGAATTATCCATGTTACTATAATCTTTATATCATATAATAAACTTTTCAAATGCAAAATATTTTTTTAAAGAATATGGTAATGAATTTTTAAAAAAGTAATATATGTTTACAATAAATTTTTGTTAAGATAGATTAACTTTTGGAAATTTGAAGTACATACAATTTTGCTGAAAATTTTATTTGCAAAATTCAAAAAAATATAAATACTAAAATATAGAGCATTTGTTTTAATTACAGTATATATAACAATTTAGTCATGGGATATAAATTTATGAATGAATAATGTATTACGATTTTAACATATTTGGATAAGTTTTTATTATAAACATTAAAATATATAAATACTAAAAATAATAAATAAATTTAGTTTCTTTTTTATTAAATTGTTCAAAGTGTAAGTTTAATATTAATTATATCTCAGATTTAAAATATTTATTTATATTTTTAATTATGGTAATAATTATATAGTTAATATTGTATATTTGAGTTTTCTTAATTGAATTTTTGTGTAATAATTGTGTTAAGCCATGTCATAATTAGATAGGATCCATGTTATCTTTTAAGTGAGCCATTTCATTATTTTTTTCTAGATTGATTATGGTGATGACATCTAAGCAAATCACTTGTTAAATAATGTCTAGGGGACTAGGGGATTTGATGGACGTCTCGAACAGACACAACTTTTCTCTGGAATAGTCGCGTCTCTTGGAGATAATTATCATTACACTTGAATCTCTCTTCTGTCTGTAATGTTTAGTCAAGTCACTAAATTCAAACTCCAGTCCACTAAATCGTCTTTTTACATATATACAGTTTGTTATATCACACTAACATTTATGTCCAAAAAAACACATAAATCACTAAAAAGCAAACAAATGACACATAATCTCTCAAGTTTCTAACAATATGGCGCACTACAGTATGCTTGCTGACGTTGTATATAATGGGAGTGGTATTCAACACGAAAGCCCATTTCGGTGACCATATAAGGCTAAAGATGACATTTTACATAAGGGACAACATGTAATTACAAAGTAACACATGATCAAAGCTAAGTGTTTACATTATTGTAATTTACACATATTGTTTTATTCATAATAGTGAGGGTGAGATCAAGTGTGTGGCAACTGGCGATCATGCTTATACCTTCCAGGATGGGTTTGAAAACATGAGGGGCCGTGGAGAAGTGATTGTGGTTCTTAAGATGTGGAGAATCTTGAGGCTTATATGTAAGTGTATTATATTATGTTTTTAGTTTTAAATGTGTTAGTTGAGTAAATCACTTGCAGATGTTGATCGTTGATGGTGATGGCAAGCCTCAACGTCAAACGAAGAACGTGTTTTTCAAAGAGATTTTCTCAACAATTTTTGATTTTGTCAACTTTGTAGTTTTCTTTTAGTGCTCCAAATAACCATCGTAAATTAGTTTAAGATGTAATTTTTACAAGATAGAGATATTATAAACTGACTAATATTATATCTCAATGGAAATTTTCTTTTAAGACATTATTTCCTTTTAGTTATTTATTGTAAATTTTAAATGTCACTATATAAATTATAACAACACTATTAACAAGATGTATTTTATTTGTTAATGTTTTTATTATATTTTATTTAGTGGTTTTTGAAATATATTTTGTTCTTTTTTACGTTGTAACATACTATTTTGTTAACCATTTTAAGATAATCAATAATTTCTTATAGAAATGTTGTGACTATTAAAAAAATCAAGGGAACTTGAAAAGGTTTTACTATTTTAATAATATAGATCTCAATTACTAGAATGTTAATATTTTAAACATACTTACATGGAAATATATTGCTCACACTCTTTAATGTTATTTTTAATTATATATTAGTTAATTTTAAGACAACTTTTAAAACATATAGACCAAAATAATAGTATCCAACACATATTTATCAATAAAAATAGATTGACGTTGTTATAACCGATGAACAATATTTTTGGGTCTTTCTTAGATTTTTTCTTTAAAAAAATGTTTAAGAAATCAGAAAACACAACATATCGTCGTCAGGGTTTCTCATACGAATATACTAATATATTAAGGAACATATAAAATATATGAGTACTAAGAGTCTCTATTTTTTAATTCAAACGACAAAAGTGTAGAAAATTATTTTATATATAAGAGTCTTCATTGATATTTTTTTAGAACCCTAATATCTACCTTCTTCTTCATTTTGGTCTCTCCAAATCCTGGTTCTGTAAGTTTATATCCTGTATTTTGTTGAACAATACAAGTAGATCACTTTTCTAGGGTTAGATCTTATTTCGATTGAAGTTTAGTTTTCATGCTTATATTTTGTAGAACATTGATCTAATAGATTTGTGAGATTTTAGATGATCTAACTAATGGAGACTTATTATATTGTTAACAAATCATTGTCTTATATCTAAACCTTTACTATGAAGGTAGTATTCTTTTGTGTAGTGTATACATCATCTCTTCCCATTATGAACAAAGATTTTTATTACGAACATGCAGAAGAACAAGTGTAGATGGCAGACAACAGAGAACTGAAACTCAAACGTCCTACGGAAAGTGATTACGGTTCATCTTTGGAGGAAGATTTCAAGTTGGGAACCAAGGAAACTACAACGCGTTAGAAGGCGATTTCCGCTATGTGTAAGGACCAAACGAATGTCATTATTGCCAAGCATAATGAGGAGATCAAAGTTAACCATATTCAAGCCAAACTGGAGTTACTTGACGACCTTATCGAGTTGTCTACCCTGAAGTCTGATAAAGAATAGATTGAAGCCGATCTTAGGCTTGCATATGCGAAGATGGCCGATGAGAATGTTACTGATATCGATTGGTTCAAGTTGGGTGAGCCAGAAATGTATGAGTAACCCCTTGGCTTTCTAAATCTCTATAACGTGGTGATCTATTTATGTTTTTGATTTTTTCGTTACATTTGGAACTTATTTCCGGTTTTACTTTGATTATGTTCAGATATTAACCTAACCTTATGTATTAGTATATTAATTACTTCTTTGTTTGCATATCTCACCTGATTTCTTTATTTTTTGTTGTTGTGATTGATGCTTGATTCTTTTGGTTTCTTTGTGAATTCTAACTTTGTTTTAGTGTTATGTTTGAGTAAAGATATGTGTTAGGGATTACAGGTGGTGTTAGTTTAAGAATTACGTGTGATGTTAGAAATGGTAGTTAGAAAACTTGGTTCATACATCAGCTTTTAGATAATGATTTGACATTTTAAAGTTATAATACAATTATAGTGTAGATTTTACTAGTTGTTGGAAGTTGTAACCTATAGAAGATTCAAATCTTCTCTTCTTACAATTGATTGAAAAATATATAATCATAATAATGTATTATGTTTACATATATTTTCTGAAATACATTTTTTGTGGTTTACAATTAAATGAATATTTTATACAAATAGTATTGAAGAAGTTGTTTACTATATCAATTTTTTAATGATGATAATTTTGTAAATTGGTTGTCTTATTTTTGTGACATGATTGAATAATATTTAAATTTCCATATTAACCTAAATTAGTTCCCAATTAAATGTGATTTCGTGTTATCCAGTTCTATCATTAATGTGTACCATAATCTTACTAAATCTTATCATCCGATTACAAAAATATATTTGGAACATTATAAACTATATAGTAAAGATTCCTAAGAATTTTTAAAATATATTTTTAATCAATACAATAATATTTAAATAGTATAATTAAATTTTAAAAACTTTATTTAGATTTTGATTTGAATATAGAAAGTTGATTTTACCAAATGAATAAACTTCAAATCTTCAATCAACATGATCATAAAAAAAATTAATTTATCTCATATTAAAAAATAATCAACTAACTAACAAAAAGACATAGAAAATAGCATTCTTGTTGTCACAATGTGAACAACATAAAAACGCTCTATAACTTGGAACTCCGTATACTCTCATAAATTTGTAGTGAAAGTTGAATAATATATATAAACACGACTTACAAATATTTTACATATTTGTGTGAAATTTGGAAATGAAAAATAACATGTGCGTTTAAAATTCAAGCAAGAGTGAGGAATAAATTTATTTGCCAGTACGAATCTCTTCTAAATGAAGGAACTTAGGTAGAGATTGAAGATTTTTTTCTCCCTACTAAAAATTTAGATGAAGAACATGATGATTATATACTCTTTATTATGTTGTTTATCATATCTACTGCTATCAAGAAAATTCAATACATGGAAGGTTAACTATTAAACTCTGTTTTACGTTAATTTCTAAATCTTTTAAATGTTCTCGTATATATATATATATTCATTTTTTGCATTCTTAAATAAAATTAAAGAATAGTTTCATCCTTTTTCAGTGTCGATCTAAATTTAATATTCTTTAATAATGTTCAAATTTAAATTTTTTAGAGTAACTAGTGACTTATATTTATGGATATATGATAAGATCGTTAAAGTTTAGTTTGATGGTAATTATGATGATTTATGAAACCTCACATATATGTTTTAAACAATGAAATTTTAAATATAAGGTATTGAACAATGATACCTCATATATTGTTTCATAAATTTGAATTCTTTTAATTTGTCATTTTGAGGTTACGAGCATAGAATAAATTATGATGCATCACGGAAATGTTTTTGTATGCATAATAGTCTTGTATCCCAAAGGTGTGATTTAATGTATGTCATCAAAAAATAAAATTAAGTCGATGATATGTTCAATATCTCTAGTTGTATTGTGCAATCAAACCAGTAATTTTTCTATCAGTATATTTATAAGTCGACAATATTAAAGCTATATATATATATATATATATATATATTTCCACCAAGTTATATATTATTATCGTAATACTACAAATAAACATATGGAATAATAGATTGAGTACATATAGGTATGATAATAATATATTAACATAATAACACCGTTGATCATAAGAAATCATAGCAATATAATCATAAATCTGAGAATATTTTTTAAGTCTACACAAGTGTGCGGGCCTGCACCTAGTTAGGTCAATAAGTATCAACAGTTAGGGAGTTTTTAAAAAAAATATATAATGAAGAACTACTTATTTGTAATTTAGCATATAATAAAAAGTACTGTCTCTTTTTCTACTGTTAGAATTCTTTTGGTCCCAACTTTCAAGAAATATTTATACTACTTTTGTACATACAAGGGCGGAGGCAGTGTGTTAGGAGGGGGTCAGGTGACCTCCATAAATTTTAAAAACTAGTTTAATTATCATCAAATAATTTATATTGACCCCAATTCAAAACATATTAAATTTAGTCTAACTACAAACCAACAAAAAGAAACTCTAATTATATTAGTCTATAAAATCTCATATATATATTTTTTTAAATGTAAAGCTGTTAAAAATGAAATAAGGATAACTATTTCTTTAATTAGTTTATATTTTTTTATGGATGGATTAAGTATAACTTTGATGGTTTTTATCACAGTCAAGTGGAACAAGCCCAATAAGGCTGGGTAATTAGGAAACCAGATGAAATATACATTGGAGCATGTCAAGCTAGTTTTAAAAAAAAAACATATCCAGCATTGGAAAGTGAATTTAAAGCTAATTGTGACATTGCAAAGTTTATGGAGCAAAGGATACAAGAAACTTATATTTGAAGATGACTGCAAAACTTTGGTGGACCGTGTCGACAAAAATTTGATCAACTTTGGATTTTACGACTACATTAGAGAAGCATGGATATGGAGGCACATATTTGAAGATTTCAAAATACAGTGGGTTAACCGAATAACCAACAACCCGGCCGATCTACTTGCGACACAAGCCTTAAATAATACAACATATATCTTTCATTCGTTAGTTCTGCATGTAATTAACAACTAGGATAAAACCCGCCCCTTGCACGGAGTGAAGTTATTGTTTTCATTATTTTTCGACTATTAAACATTAGTTCAGTTTAATTTGGATATTAGTTAGTTTTCGGTTGTTTTTATGAGATTTTAATATCCAATTGTTGAACTTGAATTTAAATCCACAGTTTTTGTATGTGTTCGGTTTGAATCGTTGAGGTATTTGATTTATTGGTGATAAGAAAAATACGATTAGTATTTATTAGGCTTTATGTTATATGTTTTTTATGCGATCGGTTTAACTATGTTTGTTATAGACCGTTCATTAATATTAAATCCAAATGTTTGTTTAAGATAACAAATATAAATATAATTAATACACTTCTTATTATTAAAGTTTCTATTATCATCTAAAGAAAAACAAATTATATTCATATAAAATAAAATTAATAGGTATACAAATTGGGCCTATTGAAATTTATTCTTTTATTATGTTTTATCTTAGGCCAAATGTATTTAACATTTAAACATTATGGATCAACATATATTTACATTTGGGCATGTGTAAAAACAATTAAAACCAAAAATTTTAAAACATGTTTGGTTAGTCCCCATAAAAAATAGTGATCAATCTTTTTCTTTGAAAACCCAATGAAAATAAAAAATATTTATAAAAATTTAATAGTAATATTTATTATATTAAATTTTTAATTCCCTAAATCTACCTAAAAGGACAATATATAAACAAATTTATCAAACTTCTATCCCTAACACTACATGTAACAGGTAACTCCTATGAAAAAGTCATCATTAAACACATGAATACTACTTTAACTAACACACAAAATCAAAGCAATATCTAAACCAACATGAAAATGAATTATCAGCACTCACAAAACATGTAATACGCGAAGAAGAAAATTTTCTAAAGATTGCAAATTTCACTTCAATCATGTTAGTAGATCTAAAATATATATGAAAAATTGTTAATCTGAAATTTTAAATATTCTTCAATCATGTCATAAAAACAGATAAGTATTTTTCAAAATTATCATCATTACTAACCCTAGTGTATCAATTCATCATGTCTCAATACCTAACACCACACGTAATCCCTAAACTATAAAAACACGTAATCATTAACTCTAAAAAATTACTCTAATTATCTATACTAAACAAAGCAAGATCTAAACAAAGTATTGAAAAAAATCAATCGTCAATAACAACAACACATAATCAAGCAATAAAATAAGATGTGCAAGTAACAAAGAAGACGATTAATATAAAATACCATACATTAAAGTTCATAATTAAATAAAAGTACAACATAACCGGTTGTAAAAAACGAGAGATTAGTTCAGAACATAGAGCCAAAATAACAAAATACATTAACCATAAGCAAGTTATAGAGATTTAGAGATGAGTTTAACCATACATATTTGGCTCACCTAACTTGAAACAGTCGAGATACGGAACCTTCACATCAGCCATGGTCGCCTCTGCTAACCTAAGCTCCGACTCAAGTTTTTCCTTCTCAATCTTCATTTCAGACAACTCAGGGTAAAGCTGGAATCACTTCGGTTCAAATGGATAACTTCTTCATTCATAAACTCCTATGATCTTGTATTAACCTTCAGGGTGATCTACACTATTAAGAGTCCAAATCAAGCTTCTTACAATCGTGATTCATTCTGGTTTTATTAGTATCAAGAATAAATTGCCAAATCCCAAACAGGGGCAAACTAGAACACTTCGTTAAAAAGTGGAAAACTTCGTCATTCATATGTCCAATGATATTGATTCCACTCTCAGGATGATTCTGCTCTGATTTATAGGTCCAAAATCAAGCTTCTTACATCTGAGCATTCTGGTTTATTATGATTGAATAGAATAAATGCCAATCTCCAAAAAGGCAAATTGGAAAACACTTTGGTAAAAGTGGATAACTTCTTCATCAAAGTCCAATTATTATTAAACTTCAGGATGATTCTTGCACGTATTTTATGAGCACAAATCCAATATTCTTAATCTTTATTCATTCTAGTTTTGATTAGAATCAAGAAGAAATTGCCAAATCTCCAAACCATGGTAAATTGGAGCATTCGGTTTAAACCAAAAGGTCGGTATCGGATTAACTACTTTTCGTAGCATTTAGTGAATTCGTGCTACCGTGAACTGCTACCAAAACCCATATTTCTTGTAGTGAGTGGGACCAATTACCAAGATCGCTTTCCACATTGACATGGAATACCGTGGATCTGTTTCATGGCATTTTAGCCTAACCCTCGCTCTACCTGACATTCCATACTCCCTAATCAGAGAATACAAAATCAAATGGTGGGAAAAATACAATCTCGACCGTGGCTCCCTAACCAATATCCAAAAATACTTTCAGATAACCAAACAACCGAAACCGATATCCAAACCATATCAAAATCCATACCCCTTTTAACTCCAAGCCAACTAATGCATCACACCAGACCAAGCCTACCAACAAAAACCTCAAAACCAGACTAAAAAAAAGCCCAAACAGATAGCCCAACCCATTCATTAACCTCTTCAAACTCCAAAAAATCTTCTAAAACAGACATTCTCAAGAAACTTATCGCGGAATTAATGAACTCATCCGATGAAGATGATGTTATGCAAGAAGACGATCCATATGGCGGTCCCCTAACTCAAGATCCGTTCGACATATAAAAAAAATCGAAAAAAAAACCCTAATAATATTGTATGTTTATTTTCTGTTTTGTTATAAAAGTATATTCTAGTAGACTCTGTATTTTATTTATGTATTTTTATTTTATGGTTGTATTACTATTTGTACATAGTAAATAATATGCAGAGTATATCTGTATGAATAAGAAGAAACCGATCAAGCATCATAATGGCATACACTTATGACCCACAAGAAGAACCTCCAACAGCACAACACACCAAGACAACTCCAGCAACACAAGAACACCAAGACACACCTGCAACAAAATACCAAGACACATCTGCAACAAAATACCAAGACAAGATTCTCATTACATGCAGCTCATATATGTGTCAACAACATGCAAGAGGAGACAAGACACTCTCATCACAAGATTTGTAATAAAAAAACTCATTCTACCAAGGAGGAAGGCACGAGCTTTTCTCAGACTTTCATAAACTCTCTCCACTATCTCTCCAAGTTTCAAAAATCCTTGTTTTAAAATTTTCTTAAACTACTTTTGTAATCTTGTATCAAGTATTGTTATTTAATCAATAAAGTAAGGTTTAATCACAAGTTGTTTTACAATTTTGTTTTCAAGTTAATCACAAGTTGTTTACAATTTTGTTTTCAAGTTTATAATATATATTAATCATTAAGTTTAGTAATATTAATAAATAATATAATATACAAATCAATTTTAGTTACCTATTCCCTTGATTGGGACTTTCTCACCATTAGCTATCATTACATGACCATGAGCAGATTCAATATCTTTAATAAGTCTAGGATCACTAATCATATGATGGGATGCACCATATTCAATTATCAAAGGTTTAGACATATTGCAAGCATTATATAAGTGATAACTTCGAGCTGGTTCATATGCAATGCTAGACTGATCTAGATGATTATTTGGGTCATTCTCAGCCCTAGAGTAATCAATACTACCAGTTCTAACCAAGGATGCATCAAAAGAATACCCAAGGGTGTTACCATTTTTCTTGAAGATCTTAATTATAGCATTAATGTCTGATCTCTTAATCAAGTCATTTTCATTGAACCTCTGGTTACTTGGTTGAGTGGTTTGTGTTGACATGGCCACCATCTCTTGTCCATCTCCTTCATCGATCCACTTTGAGGTACCCGCAACACTTGTCCCATGTTTCTCACTGGTTCCATAGGATATGTGAGCATTTTCATCCTTGTCCTTCATGAACTTAGTCAGCTTCAAGTGTGGGTGTAATATCCAGCACTGACTCTTCTTGTGTCCATGCCTATTACAATGATCACATGTCCCATTGAACTTCCTTTCTTCAAACCAGTTGTGCATGACTCTGTTTTCTTGAGGAATTTCAACTTTATTTGCTAGAGAGAGCTCTCCTTTGCCCCAAAGAGTCCAAGAGACCCTTGCTCCTTCTGAATTTGAGCGGCATACATCCTCTAGATACGGAAGTTTTCCAGCCCATAAGTATGTGCTTGATCAGGTCATTGTAAGTGGGATTTAGGGTCAGCAAGAGTCCAAAGACCTTATCTTGCTCTCTTCTCTCATTCAGCTCATCTTGGTCAGTAGTGTTTGGCCTCAACATCTCCAGCCTCTGACCATAATGCTCTACACTTTCCAAAGTGCCTTGTAAACTCCGTGTCCTCTTGAACCAGATTGTTGATTGTTCTCTTCACCTCAAACACCCTACTCAGATTTGAGATGTTCCCATACACCTTCTTGAGTGTATCCAAGGTCTTTTGCCTTCTCACAGTAGCTTGAGGGATCCAACGAGCTTTGGAGAATAGACATAATCAACATGTCTTCTTGCAACCCACTTGTCCTCCTCGCTTGTGAGATCCTCCTCATCATTTCATCCTCAGTAATGAGTTTTGGAGTTTCACCAAATGTGATATGTCCCACAAACCCTTACTTCCCACAACAGTCTTCACCAACCGAGACCATAGGAGATAATTTCCTCCTTTGAGTGTAATCGGAACTACAACCTTGTTGTTTTCCATCTTGATTATCTTGAACAAAGTATGAGATCTAAAAGTCTTGAGTATTGGCGTGAATCAAACCCAGATTATGAGGTTGGCTCTGATACCATAAAATGTTTTGGATAATCTTAGGTTTGATGATAGTATTGAGATTAGGAAGAAGGTTTAACCAAAGAACAAGTCTAAAATGTAATCATGTTTGAGAGTTTAAGAGAGGATTATGAACTGTCTACTTTATTCATTAAGATGAGATTACAAATATATAGAGTAGAGGTTACAAGCGTTTTCAGAAAGAAAGGATGGATCATGTGGTCTAGGATGAGTAGGGGGCGCCTAATTTGAGTCAAGGGGAAGGAGAGCCATTCAAGTAGTATCTAGCATCTTTGACTAGATGCTGGTTACTTTCCTGTTGTTCCAGCCTGTCAAGGATGATCCTTTCTTCCTTTCCCATGGATGGATAAGGGTAAATACCCAAGGATAGGCACATGGTAACTCTTCTCTTTACCCGGATGATCTTTTTTACCATTTTACTGTCCCAACCATTCTTCTTATATTCCTTAATCCTGTTACCCCAAATATGTACCTCAACTTAACACGCATGCGCCTACAAACCTAGCTCAGCAGAATTAATATCAGGAGTTGAACCTACTATCGTAGTTGTTCAATTATCCCAAGTTTAGGGTTCTAATTAGCTACTATAGAACACAAGTAGTAAGTAAAAATTTAGATGAAGGATCCCAAAAGATCACCCTACCAGTTCTATATCTCATTAATTCATATAAACCCAAATAAAACTCTAAATCTACTAAGAGAAACTACTCAGATATGATTAAACAAAGAATAACAATAATCTGAATAGAATGCATAGATAGATAGAATAAGAAAACCGGAGTTCCAATACAAATATCTGAAGGAGACTTAATCTTCTCTCCAAACAAATAACTAAAAGCTTATAATAATAGCGGAATAGTTTGTGGGTGGTTTCTAGGTTGTGTGTTGTCCAAACAATGGCAAACACATATAAAATACTAGGTATAAGTCGCCAAGGGCAGTCTCGTAAATATGTGGAACTTCTTGGCTTGAGTCGCTCTTTGACTTTAAGTAAGCCCGTCTACGAGCGTGGGTATTTATTGGCTCCAAAGGGTCGGTGTCGATCGACACTTCTTTCTTGGTTTCGACTATGACTTATGATTTCTTCAACAACTACGTGTTTGCTCATAATTAAGCTCTAGAATACTCCATAATCTTCACATTGCTCCAAAATATACGAGGACCTGAAAATACTCTAAAATAGACTCCAAACACCTATAATAGCCTCTAAAAATAACATATACTATGAGTGAAAGCTGGTAAAATACATAGTATATCAAATCCCCTAGACTTATCATTTTGCTTGTCCTCAAGCAAAACATAGAACATTCTTGTGAACGAGGTTCGAAATCGCAGGGACTCACACAATTTTCCAACTTACTATTATCACCTCTACAATTTTGCATCCACATAGAATCGATGCTAACTTTAGCGATACCTCATGTACTCTACTCTAACTTAGCAACCAAAACCATCTAGCCAATAACTTAGCTAATAATTTCTGACAAACGTCACTACTAACCTCATTTCTTACAATAAAAAGGTGCAGACTTTACCTTGGGAGTGTCTATCAGAAGACAAATGGGCTCTTACTCAAGCAAGTTTTTGAACACACATGAGTCTTCTCTCATCCTTTTCTTCCCTCTTTCTCTCTTCTCTGATTTTTTTGTTTTCTTTTTGTTATTCCAATGAGCAGTGACGTTGTTACAGTCCGTCTTTTTCATCTTTTTTTTTCTTTTGACAAAGTGTAGGTGAATAATGGGGTCATAAGAAATTTTCCTACTCCTCGCATCCAACAATGTGTGATCATTCATTTCTGAATTAATATAATGGGGTCACAAAAAATTTGCATACCTCTCTGCATCTTTCATGAAATCACCTAAGAGAGAGAGACAGAGAGAGAGAGAGAGAGAGAGAGAGAGAGAAGAGGAGAGAGAGAGAGAGAGAGCGAGAGAGAGAGAGAGAGAGAGAGAGAGAGAGAGAAGGGAACCAGAATTACACATAATTTTATCTTTCATACTTGCAGGAGGAACTTTATCCAGTGTATACCAAGCCCCAAGATAAGAAATTAAGTAGATTAGGTTGGAGGTCAGCTTCGGTTCTTTCAAACATTCTTTCAAATATTCTCATCAAGTGTGGATATTACTAGCATGTGATTCACTTTGGTATTTCTTTTCAATACACTGTGCAATTAGTAATTCTAAGAATGATGCTAGTGAGTGGTTAGATAATAAGTAAAAATTGAAAAAAAAAATCATTATCCTATTCTTGACAATGTAAACTCCAGTAAAACACGTAAAACTAAAACTCAAAATAAAACACAATATCAATAATACCTCCTCCAGACTTAAAAAACATTGTACCCACTGTTATACATTCCAATATTGGTAGGAAATATAATTAAACAAGGAAATTGGTATACATAATCGCTGGTATGAGTGTCGATCGGCTCAGTAATGTGTTGATCGATACTCGTGATGCTTCATCGGTCGACAGTGATTAGGTGTCGGTCGATGCATGGTGCAGTTATTCTCCTCGTATTATTTAATCTGAAATAAAATAAATACGAAAATCAGTAAAAAAACAAAACTAATTTAGAACTTACTCAATAGGTTGCCTCCCGTGAAGCGCTTGTTTATAGTTTTTAGCTTGACGTTTTGAAGGTTTTTCGCAAATTTGGAGGTAATGGAACAAGTGTTGGAAAACAAGTATCAACATATTATTTGCACATCTCGAATTAGGTGCTTACAAAGATTTTGATGGCTTTTTCTCATTTAGTTTTGTGCTCTTGCTGCCTCTAGATGATTTCATGTGTGTAATCTACTTTGAGTTTTAGCTCTTCCAAACACTTACTTAACCTTACAATGCTATTATTGAGAGGGTAGTAGATTGCATCAAACTTTCTATAGAACTCATCAAACATCCTCTCTTGAGCTGTATAAACGTCAGCTATCTTCTCCTCAACTTGATCTTTTCTTTAAACTTTAGGTTCTGGCCAATAATCTACTGTAGGACGAATTACAGACATTTCAAAACATTCATCATACACTGATTGACTTAAATAACATTCTCCCCGACTATCTGTCATCTCAAGTATTGCTTCCATGTTTCCATCTTTTGCATGTGCATCGTATTCATCTATGTTTACTCCATGCTCATCTGGTGCTGCTACGCTGACTTTTCTTTTAGGTGGAATGGCAGCTTCGATCAAGAAAGTTTCTAGGAATTCTGGAGTCGCAAGGGTCTCGATCGATGATGGTGGCTGGGTGTTGATCAACGCCTTGCCGTCATCTTCATACTCTTGGCTAGAATCACAATAACAAATTACCCAAATCATGGATCATCTCTTATCTCAATATAAGCGTGTTTCCCTTGACCACTTGAACATGGTCATATAAATCAGTATCACTGATGACTGAGAGATACATCATGTTTTTCTTCATATCCCAAACAGCTCATACAATAGCCATGAATGCTCTTCCACGTAATAAAGAAGAATTCAGTCTATCTAAATATTCAGACTAAGGTATTGCCGATTTTTACTTGAAGATTTCTGACAATCCCTTCTGAATTCACTTTAGAGTGATCCACAAAGGTGAATGAATCACTAGAAGGTTCTATATCCAGATTAAGCTGCTCAGCTATCACTTGGGCATAATATTGACTGAAGAACATGTATCATATAGTGCATTGGGGTAGTTATGACCTCCAATCATGCAGGGAACCACGAACTTCCAAGGGTCACTTTTCTTCTTCAATGTAATCCCCTTCTTCATCTTCTCTCTGATCTGATGAAACATATGCTCATGTCCTCTTCCATCTCTTTTCTCTCTCTGAAATCATCCAGAGTCTATGGCCCCAATATGCATCATCGAATGGGTGTCCACTGGAACCCTCAACATCCTCTTGGTGACAATATCCATCTCTTTCTCCTTTTCCTCTCTCCTTAGATGCTTAGGAACCTTGTTATTATTTCTCTTGGAGATATGACCCTCTTTCCTGCTCAACAATCATAGGCTCTGATGCATCTTCGGGTTACTGATTAGTGTCTTCTATTGTCTTTGTTAGTGTATGAGATGAGTGTCTTGAAGCAATCAATCTTTTTGCATCAATACTTGGTAATCAAACTCGGTAAGTCACCGGTGGGTGTCAATCGATGAAAGTTGTAGCTGTCGATCGACAAAAGTTGCAAGGTATCGATTGATGATTGTTGTTTCACAAGATCCTACGGATTCAGTTTGGTGTGTCCATCGATGCTCAGTGGTTGGCGTCGATTGACACCATTGCGAACTTCCAAAGAAAATGGAGCTTTTGACTTGAGAGTCTCGTTCTTGGAGTTTTTCCTCATCACCACTTGCCGAGATTCGTAATCTATGATGGCACTCACGTGGTGCTTTTGTCTAACCTCTCCTTTTCCTTTAATTAGCGCCTCATGTCTCCTCACAGCTTCACTAATCTGAACCTTTTGAGTTTCCAACTTCTTCACATGGGTGCGGAGAGCTTTGAAATTGTCATTCAAGTTAGTGTGTACAACATCTATCTTCCCATTGAATGCACTGTCAGCCTCTACTGACCCTCAAGAACCTTATTAGTCATGCTTTCTATCTTGCTTTCTTGAGTTGTTGATGGAGGATTTTGGTAAGAATAATTTCCATAGCTCATGTTTTTGTTGTTGTTGTGTTGGGTCTCTAGTATTGCGAACTTTGGTTGTAATTACTCCTTTGACCAATCCATATAATTTTGTTTCCAATCGGATTCTCATAATTCTAAAAACCAGTGTCACTGATGTATTTCACATCCTCTTCGTACCCCTTATCACTAGAGGTATCAAAAATCTCTACATCTTCTGCAAAGCTCACCTGCTTCTTGAGAAGGTTATGAACACTGTCCAGCTTGGCCTTAACTTCATCCATCTGCCTCCTTGTCAAAGCTAGCAGCTGATTTATTCCTCTTTTAATCAGTGTTCTTGGTGTTATTGTTAGATGCCAAGTTCTCAATAAGTCTCACAACTTCTTATGGATTCCTAGTCTTGAAATTTCCTTCACTAACATTATCTAGAGCCATCGGGTAAACCAAAGCGATGCTTCTGAAGAAGGTACTAAGCAGATGTACCTCGTTGAATCCATGGTGTTGATAGTCTCTCTGATATGTCTTGAATCTGACTAGGAGCTTCTGAAAGATTCTGCAGGCTCTTGTGTGAATGTAGCAAATTTGTTCCTCAAGTATTCAGATCGCGCATTATCAAAAAAATTATGAAGGAACGCGTTTTTGATGTCAGTCCAGGATGTAAGAGATCATGATGGTAACTGCTTAAGCCAACATGAAGCATCTCCCGCAAGGGAGTACTTGAAGCGCTTAAATAGAAGGTAGTCCTCAAGGACTCCAATAGCTTTGATATCAGAAACTAGATCCTCAAATCACTCAAGATGGTCCATCGGATGCTCATGTGGGTGACCTTGTAAGGTGTGTGCTCCAAAGTGTAAAGTATGCAGGTTTTAACTCAAAATTGTGCCTCTAGGAAGTAGGAAGACAAATAGAAGATATCTTTGTGATCCGAATGGTTGTAATCAGCCAGGGTCGAGAAGCCTGAACATTCTCATCAGCTACAACCTGAGTATTGGCTGCAACATTCTCAGTATTAGCACCTTCTAGAGCAGCTGCATTTGTATCAGGGATTACAGCCTCTTGATCATCAATTCTCTGGCATGATGCATTACGCAGATGACCTGCGGGGTCATGCAAGTCTCTATTCTCATTCTCGTTAGTTAGTATAAGAGTCGCAATTATCTTGTCTGCTCGCGGGTTAGTTTGGATCAACGAAGATAAGTTGGTGTCAATCGTTGCTCGCTCATAAAAACTGTCGATCGACAAAGATGTGATGGTGTCAGTCGACGCTTTTTGCTTCTTTTTGATGACCGTGCGTTCTAAACGTGCAAGGTCTGAGAATACAAGATCCTTTTCCTTGTTTCTTTGGGTACTGTTGGACATACACATGAAAGACAAAGAAATGTTTTTGTTAGTAATTAAAAAAAAAGTAAAAGCTAGAAAAAAACTATTAATCAAGTCCAATGGTGAATCCAATGTTCTCCCTAACTTGGTGCCGTTACCAAGGGAGCATTGGATTGTGCGCCATTGTCGTTTCCCCATCAATTGCGTCAAATTTGATATTTTCTAAAATTATCGAAGAACAACTTTCTCTCTCAAATAAGACGATTAGTTGTAGTACTTATGGATTAAATCCACATGGAGCATAAGCACACAATAGACTAGATATATTAAGATTAAGATAGGCAGAAAATAGCAGTTAACACTTAAGTAGTTTGTTTGTAAACTATATGATAAAGTAGCCTAGACTAAGGGTTTAGGTAATAGAATTATGATGCATAGATTCTAAGGATGTGTGATAAACCGTCCTAGAACTCACACGAAAAAGTAAGATATCCAGCTCTCGCTGTGAGTCTAATTAAATGACTATGTCTTTGTACCAGCTGTTGCATGCGAACAAGGAGCGAGCGTCGATCAATACTATGGGATGAATGTCGATTTATGATTATTTAGACAAGAATTAACCTCCTATTCGATATGTTTAACTCATTCTAGACCATCTCTCGCATGCTTCTAACAACCTCATGCGTTAGACCTACTGTCGTAGATGTCAATTATCCTAAGTTCAAGGTTCTAGTTAGTTACTATAGAAGAAAAGCAATAAGTACAATGACGATGAAGTATCCTATATGATCACCATGGCAGTTCTATATCCCAACAATTCATATAAACCTTAATAAACCTTAATATAATAAGAGACGTGATTAAGCAAAGCATAACAATAATCTGGATAAAATGCATAAAATTGGAGTTTGAATACAAATCTCTGAAGAAGTCTTGATATTCTCTTCAAAAAATAACTAAAAGATTCTAATAAGGGTGGAAAGTTTATTGGTGGTTTCTAGGTTGTGTGTTTCCCAAACAATGGCAAAACACATAAAATTCTAGTATAAATCAAAAAGGGCAGTTTTGCAAATATATGGAACTTATGGGCTTGAGTCAGTCATTGACTTTATGTCAGCCCATGTATGCGCGTGGGTATCGATAGGCACCAAAGGGTTAGTGTCAATCGATTCTTCTTAATTTTGTCTCTGACTGCTGATTTCTTCAAAAAGTACGAGTTTCCTCATCATTAAAATTCAATATAGTCCATAATTTTTACATTGCTCTAAAAACATACCTCGACCTGAAAACCCACTAAAATATATTCCACACACCTATATTAGACTCCAAAAAGCACATATACTATGGGCGAAAACCGCCAGGTAGGTTTGGAGCTAAGATGCCAAAATACCGGTAGGGTGAAGGGTATGTATCTTATCACTAGAGAGATATGCGTTCTCACTGTTTTGCAGCTCCAAGGATAGATGTATAGTAGGAAACAATCATGTCTTTGATTGGAAAAGTGTTGTAGATTTGCGTCCCTGCAAAATTCTTGCTATAGTGGATAGTATTTTTGGTCTGATTTGCTACAACTGCTTTGTGAAATAAATTAATATTACTATTTCCATATTTAAGCCACCTGTCTTGGATATGATTTTAAAGAAATTTGCATGAGCAGATGTAAAGAAGAGACAATTAGTTCTGGCCAACTTCTCTGTTCTAAATAACTCCTCGCTTAAAGTAGTGAGAAGGTCGGACTGAACATGCTTAAGGTATTGTAGAGTGTCTCTTGTTTTCTGCTGAATATCATCCAAAATCTTCTCTATAAGCTTTTTACAACAAGATTAGAAACTTTTAGTTCTGGCCGAGCAATAACATTCTTGAACTAACTCCAACATAAATGACCAAGCTTAAGTTAATGCTGAGGATATAGTTTGTATGCTCATATATGAAGGACAAGTATTTAAAACGCTTTTTATTGCTCTCCAAAACTAGCTAGATGGATATCAAGAATGGTGAATGATCTGAATCTCTAAATGGGTCAAAATTTCAACTAATTCAGGGAAGGTAGGGCTCCACTGACCATTTATAAGATCCCTATTAAGCTTCTTCAAGATAGGGTCTTTGGCATAAATTCATCCAAGTGAAGAAAGCTCCCCTTATATTAAGGTCACATTACATTTTGTTCCAAGCAAGCATTGAATTCAAACATTCCCCTAAGGGGGGAACCATATGGTATACATTAGTAGTGCTGATCAATAGTACGGGTTTGGTTGAATTCACCTAGCAAATCGATGGAGTGCTTCTAACTGCTGAAGTATGCAAGTTCAATTATGCCACTCCAAAGCTCTCTTCATTGTGCCTTTTTGTTATAACCATACACAATACAACTACAAAGGATACTAATGAGGCAAAGATTTGTTACTCTACACAATATATATTGCAATGATTTCTTTAACACAAAACAGATAGAGTGGGTTCCACAAAACCCATATTTGACCTAAGTATGCAAGGGAGTAATTATATTTTGATCTCCAATTAGGAAAGTTGAGCTCACAATAGTTGTCTTGTTTTCTTGAGTACAACGAGCTTCCAAAAAAAATCATTTTCTGGTTAATGATTATTTACCCAACTCCAAATAATCCTTAGACAAGATAAATTATTTACCCCGCAGATATTCCATGAAAAACTTTCATTATGCTCATGTTATTGGAAGAGATGAGGAATCACATTCGTCGGATGCCTCAACTACTAGAGGCACTACAATTAGGTGAGGAGGTTTGGCATGGTAAAGAGGCACTTAAAGAAGTCAACAAATCATTTTGCCAGCTTATTCTTCGAGTTTTCTTGATAAAACTGGTGATGAAATGAAACCAACATCAAGGTCGTTATCCTGTTAAGGATCATCAGCCATGATTTCCCTAGTTCATCATGAGTTCTTATGAGGGCACACAAGTAAGGTCACAATAAGCTTGACTGGTGGTTTAATGATCATCCTCAAAGAGGTGTCTCTTCAGTGACCAATTGATCTTTTGCCTAGATTGTTTCTGTAATCCTTTTAGAGTGTCTTTCATTACAGTGAAGTTTGTTTGAAAAGTTTCCTTAGGGTGAGCAGACTGTAATTTCAAAGGGTTGGTTGTAGATAAGGTTCCAACTGGTTCTATCTTGAGACATAAGTCTTTATATTTAACTTGAGTGGTCATTGTATCTTCATTGACTGTTGGTTCAGGATCAGATTTAGGGAATTTAAGTGAATTCTAACCAATTTCTTATTCAATGAAATCAGGAAATGATTTACGAGATGCCCAAATTTGCTGCAATTATAACATCAACGAAACTTGGGTATACCAAATAGACTGTAATTGAATATATCCAAGTGTCCCTGGCATAAAAATGAGGGGGGGGGGGGGGGGGGTTATCAGGCTTTCTTTTAACTTTCACATTTGTGTCATCCAAGTTTAAAGGATCAATCCAAGACGTTTTTGTATAGAGAGTCTACAACTGCACTTTCAATTAGACTAATTTCATCGAGTGAGCATAGAGGGGGAACATTCTTGAGAATTTCCCAAGTCCAACTGTTATGAAATTAATATCATCTACATTGCCATCTGCTGTCAACGAAAAAACGAGAGAGCACAATTACCAACCTGCAAAACCCATTTGCAAATGGCAACATCAAAAACAAAATAAAATAAGAAGTGTTGGAGTTGACATGAATGGTGATGTTACCTTGTTTTACCCAATCATGATTGAGGTCAGCATATATTTTTGCAGGATGGGGGATTGTAGCGTGAAACTTAGCTAAAATGTGGTCCTTCTAGGTTTCAATAGCTCGGAGTAGGACTTATTAGGGTGATTGCACCACTGACAACCCATCCATCTAAGTGATTGGAGATTCAATCTTTTTCAGATTTCTAAGTGAGCTCTTTAAATGTTGGGCATAAGAGGGCTTCAAACTGAGGAAAAAGTTAGAGGAATCAAAAATTTCAGGTTGGTGAGGCTGGAAGAGTTGACAGCAGCGGATGAAGGGGTCAACATCATATGGCAGGTCAGGGGTGGCGGGTGACAGTGACTCAAGAGAAGCCATCAAGGAGGAAGAATGGAAAAGGAGGGATAAAGCAAATATTCGAAATGAACGACGTGAGGCTCGAAGGGTGTGGGTTGAAATCGGAATCTCATTGATGTTGTTCTAAAGGAAGAGAGAAAAGAAAATTAAAAGATTTTCTGCAAGAGAAAAAACCCTCAATGCGGTGTTTTTTGAATTTTATCTTCAATCTTGAAAACCCACGGGTTAAAACCATAAGTATTAGTCAACCCGGAACATAAACATTCACTGTGTACATATTTTGTAGTCTATATAATATCTTGTATAAAAAATCAAAGCTACGCCATTTTACTTATTAAAAAAAAAATCAAAACAATGAATCAAACATGTCACCTCAACTCTAGCTAGCACTCAATTTACCAATTAAGCAATATGGAATTTTTTAATTGTGGTAACATTACGTACATATATAGTAAATGTGATCTTGGAATCAACCACGACAATCCGAAGAATCTTATATTCTCGTAATCTGCCTCAGATAGATCCCAAAGGAATTCAGCGACAACCTGAGTAAGATTTCGGGGACATAGAAATCACAACGGTGATATTATTTTACCAGTTGAGGGAAACAAAGATGGGTTTTTCGGAG
The DNA here is from genome assembly GCA_905132765.1 of Moricandia arvensis. Lineage (NCBI taxonomy): Eukaryota > Viridiplantae > Streptophyta > Magnoliopsida > Brassicales > Brassicaceae > Moricandia > Moricandia arvensis. The sequence continues at coordinate 7,798 of CAJHQP010000732.1, read as the reverse complement.
GAAGGAAGATTGGCTTTATAAGTGGTAATTACTTTGTTGAGGAGGTAATGTCAGAAAGATGTAGGAATTGTTTGAAGGAACCAAATCGTACGCATCTGATACTTTAGTGGCAATAGCTATAACAAGTTGTGATGCCTCTCTTGATTTTATGACTTGTTTAAGAATATGACAAAGACATGAAAGAAACTTTAAAGAGAAGAAACTGAAAATATGGTATTTCCATTAGTGAGATTTATGGTAGTTAATATTCATTGAAGAAATTGAAAATGTGATATATTCTCCGATGAATAAATTACCCAGAAATGAAGAAGAAAAATCATCGAGGAAGAAGATATAGTCTTTCGATTTTTTTTAATGAATATAAGTATGTGTGTTTCTGAATTTGAAGAGTTGATGTCTAGCGTAGTTGGCAAGGTGCTGGGCCATTTCGTCAAGAGGTAAACGGTTTGGTTCTTTACAATGAAATTTTTCTTATTAAAAACTAATATCAAACAACGTAATATTGAGTGTCGCTAAGGGCATCATTATTCCTAGAACCCCAAAATGGGGTTCTTAAATTTTTTTTTAAATTTTTTCCGATTAAAAATAAAATAAAAATAAAATAAAAAATGAACCAATCGCGGGCCGCCACGTGTCAGTGAAGCCCACAAACAGTGTAAGAAACTCTCTAAAACCGGTTTTTATTTAGTAGTTTTAAGAAGCGGTTCTTACACTGTTCATGGACCCCACATGTCAATGGGGCCCGCAAATAGTGCAAGAACCCTTCTTAAGAGCTTGGGATAATGATGTTCTAATGTTATACACAATACACGATAGATGATCACTTAATGATTTAACCTATTAGTTTTCGAGATTGCAGATAAAGTTGCAAAAAATACCATATTGAGACTTTTTGGCAGAAAACCCTTAAATATAAAGAAATATAAGAATCATATATATAATGAGACAGTTTCTTCTTCTCTTAAGTTGTAAACCTCAACATTTTGTGGGTTCTACACAAAAAAAACTATCTTCTCTGGAAAAAATGTACTAGCGATTATAAGTAAATATGAAATAGGTTTCGTCATAGAAATTAAGAAAAGGCCCAGTCGACCTCTATGCTACATTATTGACTTTTTTTAGAATTGTTCTTATGAAATCAATGTCCTCCATTAATTAAATAAAATTGAAGTAGATCCTTTCAAATTCCAAAGGAAGCGGGATAGTCTCTTCAGCGACACTTTCACCGGAGGGAATTAAAAATGCCCATTAACTGATTAATTATTATGTTCTTCTAATCTTCTTCATCCTGAGAAGATGAAGTTCTTCTTCGATTTGTTCAAGAGTGTATCTGACTCGATCCAAGAAATCCCGAAGCAGGGTGGTTGGAATCATCACTTCCTGTTACAATTCCTCTCGATTCACAAACAAGTGCACATGTAAATCATAAGCAAACCCGGGATCCAGGTTCCTCAGTGGCTTTCTTTTACCATCACCTCCCTCTCTACTATCTACATATAAGTCCTAACATCGGGCTTTCTTTCATTTATGTCCTATCTACCAAGTTTGTAACTCATGTTTCAAAATACTCACTTTTTAATTTGTTTTTGAACAGAGAATTTGGGAGAGATTGGTGTTACCTTATACTCTCGATGTTGTTGGTATCTTTGGTTCTATACATAAAGCTAACAACTTAATGGATCAAAGAGTTTTTTTTTTGTTAACTTGTGATTGTTAAGACTACAAGATATAATAAGATTAAATGGATGATGGAGATGACGCGTTAGAGCTACATCAGCGTCAAAGATCTAAAGAAAGTTTCTATAGCCCATTAGTGAGGTGGAGGATAAAGTGAAGGGTTGCTTCAAGGTGTGAATGGTTTTCTTGGTGGAGGGAGCCATTTGATCATACAAAATATGATTCTTAGGTTGTATGGTCAAAGAACCATGCATTTGAACCACCCTGTTTTGAAAATTGGTTATTCAGCTAAATATATTTTTGGATCGTTTATTCAGAAATATGATTTTTGCGTAGGATGCTATCACAAGTTATGAATTTTCTGATCTTACATATCATTTCCTCATTTCGGTAATATGTACCAGAGTCCGATGAATAAACTCCTTTACTTATGATTGTGCTTCGATGCATACTAATTTGTTAATGGGGTTGCATGTTCTTATCTACTCGAAATATATATTGTACTTCACACTGAGAAATTTGAAGCATGTACAGTATTGCTGAAGCGGAGCCGCAAAAATGGGGACTAAGGCCAATAAGGCCATGATTAACCCGGGTCTCTTAAGTGGGGTTCTTAACGAAAAATTTATCTTTTTAATTTTTTTTTTTTTTTTTTGCATTTTTTCCCGCTAAGAGACGGCTCTTATGGTTCTTATTTAAGAGACGGTTCTTAGCTTTTCTTAGTTAAAAGCTAAGATACGTCTCTTAGAAAAGCTAAGAACTCCACCTTAAGAGACCCCGGTTAATCATGCTCAGTAGGATATTAATTTTGTTTCTTAGGTTGTGTGTAAAAGTTTATCATAAGCTACAACTAACCCGAGAGCAAAGCATTCCTGAGATGGAAAAAAATCCTATCTGAAATATTTTGGGGCTAACAAAATGTGGCATGGTGGCCGAATGGTGGTTGTGGCTGCAGTGGGGATCATGAATTCGTGGAGGGGTCAACAATGTATATGGCTTTTATTATATCAGTGGAGGTTGCCACACTAACTAACATGAGATAAATATGATTTAAATTTCTTTTAAAAACAGAAAGCGTTGCATATGAATTGTGGGCAAATCTGAAATGTGTTGTTAGTTTGATCTTTATGAAGAATGGTAAGTTTGATTGGTTGATTTTAAGATTCTCTATTATCTTCCTTACTTTTGCATCCTAATTGTGTTAAAGTTTCAGATTATAAGTTTATTTTGTCATATCAGTTTGTATCTTTCCGAGCTTTGATTATACTTTTTCCTATTATGATTTAATTATATAGTTATATTTTTATTCTTTGGTTAGGATGTGATATTTGCCAAGACTTATGAATTTAAGATTGATGATTTTGCTTAAAGGTTTATATCAAAGGTATTTTACAATGCCGAATCTTGCTTGATATTTAGTTTTGTAGCTTCTCTCTTACCGTGTATTTGTTTTTTACCAGATTGTGGTTATATATGCTGAGGTAAAAAAAACTTCCGATGAAATTCTTGACTTTAATGTGTTGCAACTTTCTAATGCCGGTTTTGGTCTCTTTGATTGACACTTTGTGATCTACTAATAATAAAGCTACACGCTGATTGACAACTTTGTGATCTAAAAAAATATGAATATGAACCGCAGTACTATAGGCCAAAACCAGTTCTAGAAGACCGGGTGATTGTGGTCGAGTGGTAAGGAGACGGGACTGAGACGCCAACACATTTCAGGTTCGATCCACCTGCTGCGCGAAACTAAGTTACAATTATCCTGGTCACCTTACACGGATATAGTCTCATGCTTTAGGGCCCATTTGAATACCCGGAGAGAGGGTCTATCCGTGGGCTGCACATCCCCTTGGGGATTAGTCTGGGTCTTTCCATGGGCCTGGGATACCCCCAGGTTAATCAAAAAAAAAAAAACCAGTTCTAGAAATTATGAGTATGAAAGTCCTATTTATTTTTTTCGATATGTTTGAGACCACGTATGAGTTCAGATCAAACAACCAACTAAATCTGTTTTAAAGCGCAAGCATAGTAGTGACTAGTAAGAAAGATTTACTGATCAGTTGGTATTACCCTATCTCAATAATGTTTTTTTGCGATTAGTTAACCCATGGAATCATAAATACTGGAAAGCATACAAAGTACAAATTTAATGTGCATATAATATGGCATTCATGCAGGTACAGTCACAATTGAATGGAGGCGAAAGCAGAAATAAGAAACATTTAGGATGGTGTTCAACAACAAGAGAAATAAAATGCACCTACATGTTGAAGAAAACTAATAGTTGTAACCAAGTAAGACCTTCCAGTTGAGAGAGGCATCAATTGTGAAAATCCATGACGTTGGTAAATATGACAATGTTAAACACTATAGATAAGAGAGGATAAAATCAACCAAGTTAATGAGGGGAAAATCATAAGTTATAATTTTAGAAAGGGAAAACTCTTCAAAAATACGCATACTAATTTTCATTTGCTAATAAAATACACAAAAAAAAAAATTGATCCCCGTTTAATACACGAATTAATTTTTGTTTCCTATTACATAAACTTTTAAAATTCGCAGATTTTAGACATTGTTTTAGACGGCGTCAACTTCATTTAACGAAAGTGACGACGACGTTATTATTTGATTAAACATGTATTTATGTTTTAAAAATAAAATTCCTTAAAGATATACGAACTAATTTTTATTTGCTAATAAAATACGCTAATTTTCCATTAAATACACAAACATTTAAAATTTACAGATTTTACAGATCGATTTAGAATATGTCAATTACGTTTAACATGATTTAGACAATGTCAACTATGTTTAACATAAGTGGAGACGATGTTAATGTTTAATTAAACATGTGGTTAAACTGTGAAGGACAAATTCCTTAAAAATCCTCCTGATATATTATATCATTAGCTTTTTTCTCCATTATGCTTCCATAGTGTAAATTAACCTTGATTAAATCATTATCTCTACAATCAAAGCAAAGAATAAGCATCAGAAACACATAACACTAGGCTAATACAAAAAACATAAACTCGTTTAAAATTACCTAACGTTTTCGTCCTTTTTCACGACATGAAAATTGAATTCAATTCAAAACGATATAAATTAAAATTAAAATTAATAAGAATGTCAAACTCCAATTTTGAAATAACTTGAATTAGGGTTCAATCAATTTGAGAAGTTTTGACTGAGTGTGAGCGTACTTTTCAAAGTTTAACCACATCATCTTCTTTTAAACATAGTTGATGTCATCTAATCGTTGTGTAAAATTTGCAAATTTAAAATTTTGTGTATTTAATGAGAAACAAAAATTAGTTCGTATATTAAATGAGGATCCAAAATAGTTAGTGTATTTATTAGCAAATGAAAATTAGTTTATGTGTTTTAAAGGAATTTTGTTTATGTAAGTTAAACACGTGTTTAGTTATACAATAACACCATCTTCACTTCCGTTAAATTTAGTTGACGCCGTATAAAACGATGTGGAAAATCTGTGAATTTCAAAATTTTGTATATTTAATAGGCAACACAAATTAGTTTGTGTATTAAACGGGGATCCCAAATAGTATGTGTATTTTATTAGATAATGAAAAATTAGTCCGTGTAAACATGCAAACAAATAAAAATTGTGATACTAAACATTTTTTTAACGACAAAAACGTTATTTTAAACAATAAACCCCAAAATATAAAACTCACTATAAGAACCATATATATAATGAGATATTTTTCTCTTATTATGTTACCTACATCAATACATGCGGGTTTGTAATTAATTAGTAGTTTTGTATTTACTGGTTTTGGTTGTTTAATTTCTTTTGTCGTCATATCAATTAAGCCACAAAATGAGGTACTGATACAAGCAAATTCGAGAATTCACAGAGTCCATTAAAATTATGATTTGGACCATTCAATACACAAAAGATAAGCATAAAACCAATTGTAAACGTGTAAAACCACCGGTCACCGGAAACATTTAAAACAAGCTTGAGGAAATTTTAGAGAAAACTTGGAGGTTTTAGAGACAAAAATATTTTTAGTTATTTAATTATAATGAGAGAGTTTTCATCCTTCTAAACGTGACCACCTCAACACATGTGGATCCCACATAAAACGGCTGACGGAGACTAAACAAAGTAAGCATGAGATCGTATTCCTCACTGTTAATTTTTTTTTAAAAACATAAGATTTCTTAAAATTCAACTGTCGCTTCTATAGCAACATTTTCTGTGAATTCTCAATATTTTTCTACTAAGCTTATCGCAACTAGTTTCTGATATAAACTAGGAAATTAAATTTGCGGAACAGCTGCAAAACGTGAGTTTTCCAAAACACAGCTCTCGTACAACAAAACTCAAAAAAATCTTAATGGAACAATTTGCATAAAATTATGCTCGACAACATTTCAATAAAAACTTACGTAAATTTAAACTCGATGACATTTTACGAAACAACTTTCGGAAAACTAAAATTGATAACATTTTACGGAATAGCCTTTGTAAAATTTAGCTTGACAACATTTCACGAAATAGCTTTAGTAAAATTAAACTCAATAACATTTTACGGAATAATCGTTGTAAAATTAAGCTCTATAACATTTTAAAAACATCAATTGTAAAGTAAAACAAGACATTATCTACGATACAACCTTAGATTAAATTTTACAACATTTCGAAACGACTCTCATAATTAAAACTCGAAAAATAATTCGGCAACCTTAGGGAAGTCAAACAAGACCGACCATATGAAACGATCAACAAAAAAACAAAGACAATAAGGGCTAGGACAGGACCGATTCGCTCACAACTTTACAAAATGAGCATCTCACCCGAATGACATCGTGTCCATTTCTTCTTTTTCCTCATCGCCCACTTCACTCCTCCTCGATTCTTCATCTGCTTCTCCTCACTTTTTTTCAATGATTTCCTAAAGTTCATTTGATACGAAAAACGCAATCCAGTCTTACTAAATTCTGCCACTTTGATTAAAAAACATCTACATAGGATTTTCAACAATATACGAAGCGCACTTGGTCATTCTAGTAAAACCAGTGATCAGAAGATACAAGGAAGAGAATAGAAAAATGAAGAAGAGGCAAACCCGATTCTCCGAAAAGACTAAGGTATGTCCGACTTAAAAATTTGTATCTGTCTTGGAATTTTTCATAGGAAAGTACTAAGAAATGAAACGTCTTGAAAAATGCCATAAACTTTATGAAAATTAAAATCTAGGTGGATAGTCTAGCGAACTAAGTCCTAGCCGTTTTTCCGATTTTGTTCTATTATTCTTTAACTTTTCCAGCAGAAACCTACAAACTGATCTAATATCTCGCAAAACCGAGAAGCAATCGTCACGCATTCAGCCATACTCATATCTCTTTCTAAGAAATAAAGAACCAGAGACACGAAAGTCATCTTAAAACTGACTCGTTCCTAGCACTTTTCTTAAAACCAACCCATTCCAAGTCACCAACCTAAGAACAATCAAAAATCGCAGTCCCAACGTTGTCTTTAAGTCGACCCAGATTGTTGATCATCTCAATCCTCGAAAGAAAAAGGTACAAAGCCCTTCAAAAGATCATTTCAACCGTTTTCTTTCGTAAAAAAGGGTGGGAGTACGTATGAATACTATACTCTTATACTCCCATACTTCAAATTTTTTTGCCTCAGCATCGAGAAAATGTTTTCAACAAAGAAAACTATTGCGTCATTAGGCAATGAAATGACCCATCGAAATCCTCCAAAATGGCAGATGCCAATGTAAGATTCGTCTAAACTCTAGTGGCATACCTAAACAGTCAAAAACATATTCTAGCGAACTCTACAGCATCTCTTATCGCAATCATGTATCCAGAGAAACTGTACCAACATAGAACTAATAACATGACGATTAGTAGAAGCCATGAAGACCTTTTCAACTTAATAAAACAGGTTTCGTATGAGAGTCAAAAATTATACGAGAAATCTTCAACACCAAAGTCTTGCTCTCATTTTCCGTTGAACCAAGTGAGTCACATAAACGCATCGAAGACATGTACGGACAAATCAAAATCGAGAACACAAGTAGCAGCGAGCTCAACAAAGGGAATGCTTTCTTCCCGCTCCGTCGACTAGATA